>JAIUZE010045412.1:0-87213 GCA_022085475.1 Heliosperma pusillum | reverse complement strand
CTTTAGCTCTTGTGGAGCGACTTAGGGTCTTGGAAGAGGAAGAAGAAATGATGAATGAATTGAATCTTGATAAGTTATCGGATCTTGAAAAAAAAAAATTCGATGATAGAAAAAGAAAAAGAGAAACTAGCCTATGAACTGGAGGAGAAACAAGAGAAGGTCTTGGAATTGGAAGAACGTCGTGCTACATTGGAGAATGAACTCGAGGAGGAACACGAGAAGGCTTTAAATTTGGAAGAGAATTATGCAATATTGATGGAGGAGAAGGGTATATTAGAGAAAAAACTCGAGGAGGAAAGAGAATCGAAAAAATTGTTCAAAGTTGTGGATGAACGATTAAGAAATGGGTCGAGGAAAACGAAGACGAGAAAACTCGAAAATAAGTTAGAGGAGGACAAGAAGGTTTGGGAAGCGGAGAGAGAGAATTTGTTGATTGCGATACATAGTCAAGAGTCGGTAATTGAGGCGTATAAAGATATGATGAACAAGGAAGAATGTTTCATGAAGTTGTTCGGAGATCGTATTACAAATAATCCGAGTTATGGAGCTACTACTCAAATTGACCATGTTGGGTATTAGCTACACTTGTGTCATTCTAGATTTCTAGTTGGGAGTACTCTCTAAGTCTCATTTATTGTTTGTCTCTTATATTATTTTGTGACAGGAATTTTAATTAAACGCAAACAAATAATTGGGAAGTAGGGAATATTTTGTTAAAGGAATTTTTAGCAGCATTATTACTTTATTAGCATGTGTCAATGACAATATAAAATTGTTTATGTGGGTCAATTGTCAAACTATTTGCTTAATTGGAGATTTGGTTGTAATGGAAATTTGCTCACATGACGAGAGTTCCATTTACATTACGGATTGCTAGTTTCTTGACCAAAATTGTTGAGTCCATTGCCTTCTATCTATGACCAATGCTTTTCGTGACAAAGTATGATTAAACACAAATTCTTATTTTAGATGAGTTAAATTACCTCACAAAAGAACAAGTGGGGGACTACCCGTTTGTGAGGGGGCTTGATCCGTCTGAATTAATAAGACAAATCACCCATCTGAAGCAAGATCAACTGATGATTAAATGGATTTTAGCAAATATTTAAGTTAAAATCAACTTGAAACTCGTCAACAGTAAAACGTAAAGTATTTAGTACCATGTAGAAACTTAAATGTTCACTCGCAACAATAAATGGTAAAGTATTTAGTAAAGAAATGGGTACCATTTAGAATATCCTAAATGGTTTCTAATGCGTGCCTACTAGACATGTTTAGGGGCATAATTGATTGATTTTACCATACTTTTGCAAGGTATTGCTCCGTCCCAATTGGAACTTTCTTTTACACTCAGAGTAACTTGGGGTGTTTCTGGAACTAATATGAGAGTATAAAGGTGTATCAGATGTTCCTTAAAAAATCGAGAGTATATATATAATACAAAATCACTCTCCCCTCGGATGAAATTTCCGAGGTTTACTGTTAACTTTTTCGAATTTTTTTCAAGTGTACTTTATTAAATTAGTTGTTCACCCCCTTAAGTTTAAATCATGGCTCCGCTACTGATTATATACTTGTATGCATACAACGGTCTTGTATAAGTTTTTGTCGTAAGTCCCAAGTATCGTGCTGCTTACCCTCGTCTTTTTGGCTAGCTAGTGGCTATAGCGCTATACTAACGTGTGTTTGATGGTACTAGGAATATTAAGAGGTGTTGCTTTGTGATGTTTATGATCATTATGGGTCGGATCTGAACTTAATTGTCAAGTTAGTGTTCACACGGAGTAGACACATCACCGTACTCGTTGACAATAGCATGATTGATATCTTTAATCTTTAACTATTAAAAAGTGACAAAACCTACAACTATTCCTACAATAGTGTTCCATCTTTATCTTTAATCTTTAACTATTAAAAAGTGACAAAACCTACAACTATTCCTACAATAGTGTTCCATGTGCCTCCCACGTGACCTTGCCCCTTCACCTATGTGCTTATTTATCAGTTCGTCTTTCTTGTGTGCTTGTGACGGACTAAATGTGACCATGTTATGATAAAAGATGGAACACTATTGTAGGAATAGTTGTAGGTTTTGTCACTTTTTAATAGTTAAATCTTTAACTATTAAAAAGTGACAAAACCTACAACTATTCCTACAATAGTGTTCCATGTGCCTCCCACGTGACCTTGCCCCTTCACCTATGTGCTTATTTATCAGTTCGTCTTTCTTGTGTGCTTGTGACGGACTAAATGTGACCATGTTATGATAAAAGATGGAACACTATTGTAGGAATAGTTGTAGGTTTTGTCACTTTTTAATAGTTAAATCTTTAACTATTAAAAAGTGACAAAACCTACAACTATTCCTACAATAGTGTTCCATGTGCCTCCCACGTGACCTTGCCCCTTCACCTATGTGCTTATTTATCAGTTCGTCTTTCTTGTGTGCTTGTGACGGACTAAATGTGACCATGTTATGATAAAAGATGGAACACTATTGTAGGAATAGTTGTAGGTTTTGTCACTTTTTAATAGTTAAATCTTTAACTATTAAAAAGTGACAAAACCTACAACTATTCCTACAATAGTGTTCCATGTGCCTCCCACGTGACCTTGCCCCTTCACCTATGTGCTTATTTATCAGTTCGTCTTTCTTGTGTGCTTGTGACGGACTAAATGTGACCATGTTATGATAAAAAATAATCATCCATAAAATGTTACCAGTAATATAATGGTTACATTTTTCATAAAAATGGTCACACCTATGTGCTTATTTATCAGTTCGTCTTTCTTGTGTGCTTGTGACGGACTAAATGTGACCATGTTATGATAAAAAATAATCATCCATAAAATGTTACCAGTAATATAATGGTTACATTTTTCATAAAAATGGTCACACCTATGTGCTTATTTATCAATTCGTCTTTCTTGTGTGCTTGTGACGGACTAAATGTAACCATGTTATGATAAAAAATAATCATCCATAAAATGTTACCAGTCATATAATAGTTACATTTTTCATAAAAATAGTCACATTTGCTCCGTCACAAGCTTGTTACGAAAAATGTCCGTCACAAATGAGAATTTTTGCTTATTTTAATAGTCCCTCCTATTCTCAATAACATTCTTCATTTTTATTTTCGTCTATTCACAATACTTTTCCTATTTCCTTTTTGAGTTTTGTGCTCGAGGAGTAATTGTATAGCGGGGTAGTGTATTTTTGTGGTCAAAATTTAATTATATGGTGGAGTAGTGTGTTTTCTTCATTTTTTTTAAAGTGAAAGAGAAAGGTTATTAAGAATAAGAGGGGGAATTTCTATCTTTCTTTTAACCAACTCTCATGACCTCCTTTTCCGATTTTTGTGTTGGTTTTCGGTGTTTGTAATCTGACTCTATGTATCAGATTTTATTAATTTACTTGCTTCCTGGCCTACTGCAATTTTCCTTTGTAGTTATATAGTTTATTTTCTTCTTGTTAGTTGATTTGGTTACTAGATAAAATTTTGGGAAATACTACAATCTATCCCTGCATATCTTATGAATCTTTTCATTTTATTAAATAGTACTCCAATCATATATTCAACAAACGGGAAGATTACTAAAAAACGGAGGGAGTATGACATAATTTTGAGTTAGAGTAATTGAAAGAGTTGGAAAAGAGAGAGATATATAGTTTTTTTATAGGTACTTGAGATTGACATTAGAGGAATGAATTGAAGATAGAAACAACGGTAATTTGTGAGTAATATAGAAAATACCGAGAGAATTTTGGGTTGTTGATTATAGACAAGCGAGACTATATAAAATAGAGGGGATTTGCAATTACTCTGTATAACCGTATGTCAATTTCAACGGGACGAAAAACTAAGTAAGAATGTAGATAGAAATTAAATGGGCACATGTCAGTATACGGTAACCATACTAACACTACCGCTGGTATACATAGGCGTCCACTCAAAAGAGGACTCAGATTGAGGCATATAAAGGAAGTTTCTTTATTTAGAAGTTTACTCGACGAAAAAAGTACCATTTAGATCTTTTATATATTTTTCCCGTTGTAATTCGGACATGGGCAAAATAGTGGGAGCTTGCTGTTAGCATAAGATAAGAATTGATATATTGTTAGTATGAGAGTAAAAGGACATAAAATAGGCTGGTTCAAGAACTAAATCAAGCTAAAATATTTGACCGGAATGAATTTGAGCCTTTGAGAGATGGCGGTTCGAGAACAAAGAATTTGAGAGATGGCGGTTCGAGAACAAATGAACAGAATTGGCACTCGAAGTTTATAGTCTTGATAGACTGGTTTATTTGATGAAAAAGGTTTTAGTAAATAAGTGAATTTGTTGTAGAGAAAATTAGGGGGAGAGAAGAATGTTGAATAGTAAAGAGGGCATGCGTTTTAGTGTAAAAAATAAGGGGTAAGGATAATGAGAGTTCAGGAACTGAAGGTGATGCTTGGTAGAGATGCTCGTTTGCGAGGAGTAATTTCGTTCATAAAGATGGAGTTCATGGTGAAATAGAGTGCATGAAAGAAACAAAAGATGAACGAATATAAATGGGCGTAGGCTTATTATTCTTTAGCCCGTCGGAGATGGAAGAGATGACAACCATAACCATCTCCGTCCGGCAGCGGAAACCCTATGGTTGTTACATGCGATTAAGATAGAGGGAGCTCCTATGTCCTCTTCACATGTTCAGATTCAAGGACCGGCAAACACTCTATTTCTCTTTTTTTTTTTTGCTTTTGTAATTAACCGTGTTTTTATTGACATTTTTTAGCGTAAATGAGCTGACTATTCACAATTCAAGTGTTGTCAACTCTAAAAAAAAACTTTCTTTCTTAGGGCTGATCAAGTGTTTCAGCCCGCTATTTTAAAGTTGTAACATTTACTTGTACTACAGTGGGGTGAAACATATTGTTGTAAGTGGAGTTCCAAAAGTATGTTAAGTTTATGGAGGAAAGACGCCGATATATGCGTCAAAATAGTTCTTTTCAGCGTGTCCATTCAGATACAATGTTCATAGGCGCGAGTTAGTTAATCATAGTACTATGTACTAAGTATGTTTATCTAGGATAATTTGCACTTAACATTCATTAGTTTTTCCATACTATTTACCCATATTGGGGTACCGCGCCCGATAGGGCGCGGTGCAACAACTAGTATTTCTAAAATACGTCATATTAAAATAAGGTCATTAGCAATTAGTACATGTCTATTGAAGTAGACACGTCGATACCAATTTGGGATGACTTGACAACGGGTCGTATCTAGACCTAGATTCGCGACGCCTAACGCTGGACCCAACTTTGGCCTAAATCCAAACGGGCCCAAATTCGCCATACCCAGACAAGAACCTACGGATCCGACCCAAATCCATCGGGTTCAAAAAATTGGGATCCATATTCTACCCATCAGGGGCAGGTCCCGTAACTTGGGTAGAGTCCAGGATCCGGCTTGTCTCTTTGGTGTAAGATTATGGCGTACATAACTTCTTGTTTTAAAATACATCGAGCTTCAATAATAGAACGCAAGGGTGTTCATTGGTCCGGGGGGATCAAACTGGGCCAAGCCAGACTCTCTAGAGCAAAGACCAAATAAGGGTTAAATGGTAGATCGGGGAATATGGTTTGCTCCAGTACCACAAAAATGCATGGACCAGCCAACATACCAAATGGACAGAATATGATTGTCATCGATATATAATATAGTATATAAAATTAAACCTCAAGAAGTTTATAACGATCAAAGTAACAACATTATCTTCTCACTAGACTCAAGCCCATAATTACATATATAGACTCAAGCCCATAATATTATAAACTAGATTTCATGCCCGTGCGATGCACGGGTTTACGTTAATGTCATTTTCGTAATTTTCCTATAACAGTTAACTTATAAAAATGAACTTTTGAAGTTTTAAGACTATAATAAAATATACTCAGTAATTTTTTTTAAAAATAATATTGATATACTGATTCAATTTATTGTATTTTAAACATATGTTACCAACCTTGTCGGGACTCAAGTTATATTTGATCTATATTATGACTCGAAAAATGAGTCAAAGTACCTAAGAATTAAGCTCTCTAAGACAATGTTTAAGAAACTCAAAAGATTTTGGGTTGATCACCGCACCTTATGCTAATTGTTCGATATAGGGCAATTCTACTATTTATAGTTATTAGTATATTCACCACACATACATTATTTTTCAATGTGAGATATATAACATACTAAGAATTACACAAAGTATATGCAAATAATATGATATTCTATACTGTAATGATAGCATTTTTTTTACCACGAATCTAATTATATTATTTTCAAAATTAATACAAAATTTTAAGAGCACTCTAAAACAATACTCTCTTCGTCTTAATCATTTGTTTGCCTTTGACTAAAATACTCCTAAAAATAGGCAAACAAATGACCGGGACGAAGGGAGTATTTGAGAGACTTAAAAGACTTTAGGTTCATCTCTAAGTTTCAAGGACGACTCTTATTTATAATCGCGTGATCATCTCGGCTTATGATATTTCTCCGAATTGGGACAATTATTCTATTTATACATAATATATTCACCACAATTGATTACTTTTCAATGTGAGACAAATAACATATTTGGTAGTTACCATTAAAATTATTATATACGATACTTTCTAAATTAATTTTGATGATGTAAATTTCATTAAGGTAGTAATAATAATACAAACTTTTAAGATCTCTGAAAGATAGTACTTGAGAGATTCAAAAGATTTTGGGTGAATATCTAAGTTGAAATATGACTCATTTTCACAATATTTTTTGTGAATTGAATGTACAAAATTTTATATACAAATTATTAACACCACTTGAATATAATATAGGAAATGTATATTGAGATAAATAAAATATTTTTCACTTAATTTTTTAATGATATTTTCCTAAATTAATTTTTGATGATGTAAGTTTCAATTCACTAATGTGGATACAAATTTTTAAAAGCTCTCTAAGATAGTACGTATTTAAGAGACTCAAAAGATTATAGATTGATATATAAGTTCCAAGGATGAATCTTATTTATAATTATAGGATCACCCTAGCTAGGGGTGATAATGAGACGAGACAGCTCGCGAGCAACTCGAGATCGGCTCGATCAAAGCTCGATCAAAGCTCGGCTCGTGTGAGCTCGGCTCGGGCTCGGACTCGGCTCGAGAGCTTAACGAGTCAAGCCGAGCAAACACCGGCTCGCCTCGAAAAGCTCGCGAGCAGCTCGAATTTGTGTGATTAGAGAAGATTTTCCTCATATTTTATAAAAATATTTTATCATTATTATATATTTGTATCACATATATCAAATTTCTAACTTATTTGCCAAATTATTTTACATATATCTTTCGACTCTTGTTATTGAAAATATTGGAAGAAAAAAAAATTAAAAATCAACAATTATATATAGGCTCGATTTGAGCTCGAGTTTGACTCGAGCTCGCGTTAAAGCTCACAAGCTTTTTTACGAGCACATTTTTTTCTAGCTCGGGTAAGCTCGAGATTGGCTCGAGCTCGAGTTTTGGTTCTTGAGCACAAGCCGAGCAAGGCCAAGCTCGGGCTCGGCTCGGCTCGTTAGCACCCCTAACCCTAGCTTATGATAATTTTCTGATGTGGGACAATATACTATTTATACGTAATATATTTACCACACTTGTATTATATTTCAATGTGGGACAAATAACTTATTAAGTAGTACACCATAAAAATTATTACTTATATAGGATACTTTCCTAAATTTTCTAAATTAAGTTTGATGACTATTGTGGAATTAATCAATATCAATATATATATATATATAAAAGAGGCTTTTTTCGAGCAATTCTATTGGTCAACATCATCTTTTTCAATTTTTGGAAAATATATTTTAAGATCTTCCAAGATTACGAAAAAGATACTATGTAATATTTTTAATATCACAACTATTATTTACTTAAGAAAAAATTGATTATCAATCTGACAAAAAAGTTATAATGCAAAACATTTCGAAACTTATATATTTGGATTCTTAACGAAAAATGCTTTCATAAGAGTATAAATTTTGTATTTTTTACTACCATATCATTTATAAGATCATATAACTATAACCTAAGTATATGAAAATTAAATAAATGACTTTTAAAATATTTTTTATTATTCTAATATTAGTATAATGGTTTAGTAGCATTCAAGAAACAATTAATTTATAGAAAAATATGATGTAGTACTTAGTATGTTATTTGTCCCACATTGAAAAATAACGTAGGTGTGGTGAATATACTACATATAAAAAGTAGAATTGTCCCACATCGAAAATTTACCTTAAGATATGGTGATCCTATGATTATAAATATGAGTCATAATTGGAACTTATGTATCCACCCAAAAACTTTTGAGTCTCTTTAAGTATTGTCTTAGATATCTCTTACAAGTTTGTATTATTATCTTTACAATAGTGAAATTTACATCATAAAAAATTAATTTAGGAAAGTTTCATAAATGATACTTTGGATATAAAAAATTAAGTGGATAATTTTTTAATTATTATATAAAATAAAAATAATAGAAATATATATTTTAAAGAAAAAAGATGGTGTACTACTTAATATATTATTTTTCTCACATTGAAAAATAATGTAGATGTGGTAAACATTTACGTATAAATTGTAGAATTATCCCACATCGGAAAAATAACATAAAGTGGCTAATCCTATGATTATAAATAGGTGTCGTCCTTAAATCTTAGCTATTAACCCAAATTTTTTCGAATCTCTTAAAAATTGTCTTAGAGATCTCTTAAAAGTTTGTAAATGTGAAGAATATACTATGTATAGTAAAACTGTCCCACATCGTAAAAGTAACATAAGGTAGGTGATTCTGTAGTTATATATAGGAATCATCCTTTGACCTTATATATCAAAGTAAAATCTTTGAAGTCTCTTAAGTATTGTCTTAGAAATCTCTTAAAAGTTTGTGTATTATTATCTCCATAATTGTTAAATTTACATCATCAAAAACTAATTTAGAAAAGTATTATTAAAAAAAATTTAAGTATCATTACAAAAATTATGAAGATAATATAGTTACATTCGTGGTAAAAAAACCTCGAAAGTATAAAAACTCATACTATTTATTTGCACATACTTGGTGTAATTTTTAGTATGGTATTTTCCCACATTGAAAAATAATGTAGGTATGGTGAATTATTACTTATAAATAGTAGAATTATCCCACATCAGAAAATTATCATAAAGTGGGTGATCTTATATTTACAAATAGGAATCATATTTGGAAATAAAGTTTCAACCCAAAATCTTTTGAGCCTCTTACATATTGTCTTAAAAAGCTCTTAAAAGTTTGTATTATAATCTAAATTATAGTTAAATTTACATCATTAAATATTAATTTAAAAAATTATCATAAATAATAATTTTGATGATAAATTATTTAATGTGTTATTTAAAAAACAATGTAGCTATGGTAAAATTACAATGTAGCTATGGTAAAATTGTCACACATTGAAAAATTATCATAAGGTGGAGTGGAGTGATCATAAATATGATCATCTTTTTTATATTGTTAATAAAAGACTTTTAAAATATAATAAGTGACCTTTAAAATATTCTTTTATTATTCTAATATAGAAAAAGATGGTGTACTATTTAGTTTTTTATTAGTCCCGCATTGAAGAATTATGTATGTATGGTGAATATATTACATATAAATAGTAAATTGTCCCACATCAAAAAATTACTATAACATATGGTGATTCTATGATTATAAATAGTAGTCATCCTTGAACTTAGGTATAAACCCATAACTTTTTAAGTCTGATCTTAAGTATTGTGTTGAAGAGTTCTAAAAATTTGTATTTAATCGTCACAGTAGTGAAATTTACATTATTAAAAATTAATTTAGAAAAGTATCATAAATAATAATTTTGATGATAAACTACTTAATGTGTTATTAGTCTCACATTGAAAAATAATGTATTTGTGATCAATATATATACTAAGTGTAAATTGTAAAATTATCCTATGTCGAAAAATATCATGAGGTGGAGTGATAAAAAATATGATTATAAATTGGAGTCATTTTAGTCTCTTAAGTATTGTCTGAATGAAACTCTTAGAAGTTTGTATTTTATCTTCACAATAATGAAATTTAAACCATCAAACTTAATTTAGGAAATTTAGGAAAGTATTATATAAGTAATAATTTTGATGGTGTACTACTTAATAAGTTATTTGTCCCACATTGAAATATAATACAAGTATGGTAAATATGCTACGTATAAATGATATAATTGTCTCACATCGTAAAATTATCCTAAGGTGAGGTGATCCTATAATTATAAATAGAAGTCATCATTAGAACTTAGATATCAACCCAAATCTTTTGAGTCTCTTAGATATTGTCTTAGAGAGCTCTTAAAAGTTTGTATCCACATTAGTGAAACCTACATTATCAAAAATGAATTTAGGAAGGTATCATAAAAAAAATAAAGTGAAAAATCTTTTATTTATCTCAATATACATTTCCTATATTATATTCAAGTGATGCTTATAGTTTTATCTAAAACCTTTTACATTTTATTTCACAACAAAAATATTGTGAAAATGAGTCATCTTTTAAAGTTAGATATTCACCCAAAATCTTTTGAATCTCTTAAGTATTATCTTATAGAACTCTTAAAAGTTTGTATTATTATCCCCGCCTTAATGAAATTTACATCATCAAAATTAATTAAGGAAAATATCATAAATAAAAATTTAAGAAAATATCATAAATAATAATTTTAATGGTGTACAACTAAATATGTTATTTGTCCCACATTGAAAAGTAATGTAAGAATATACTATGTATAAATAGAGGAATTCTCCAATCGGAGAAATATCACAAGCTGGAGTGATCATGCGATTATACATAAGAGTCGTCCTTGGAATTAGATATCAATCCAAAATCGTTTAAGTCTCTCAAATATTGTTTTCGAGAACTCTTAAAATTTTGTATTAATTATGAAAATAATCTAATTATAAGATTCGTAGTAAAAAAAATGTTATCATTATGTATAAAATCTCATATTATTTGTACATACTTAGTGTAATTCTTAGTATGTTATATATCTCACCTTGAAAAATAATGTAAGTGGGGTGAAGATACTAATACCTATAAATAGTAGAATTGCCCCATATCGGGCAATTACCATAAGGTATGGTGATCAACCCAAAATCTTTTGATTCTCTTAAGAATTGTCTTAGAGAGCTTAATTCTTAGGTACGTTAGATCATTTTTCGAGGCATATAGATCAAATATAACTTGATTCCTGCCAAGGTTATTGGTAAAATATGTTTAAAATAGAAGTTGAATCAATATATTAATATTATTTTCTTTAACATTACGGAGTATATTTTATTATAGTCTTAAAATTTTAAAAGTTTATTTTTACAAGTTAATTGTTATAATAAAATTATGAAAATGATATTAACGTAGACCCGTGCATCGCACGGGCATGAAATCTAGTAATACAAAATTTTAAAGGTTCATTAAACCAATACTTAAGAGACTAAATGACTCCTATTTATAAGCATACTTAGTATATATATTTTCCACAAATACATTATTTTTCAATGTGAGACTAATAACACATTAAGTAATTTATCATCAAAATCTAAATTAATTTTTAATAATGTAAATTTAACTATTGTGACTATTATAATTCCATTTTGGTAAGAGTTATCCAAAACAATGATTAAGAGACTTAAAAAATTGTAGGTTTATACATAAGTTCAAGGATGACTCATATTTATAATCATATGATCACCCTATGTTATAATAATTTTTCAATGTGGGACAATTTACAATTTATAAGTAATATATTCACCACACATACATTATTCTTCAATGTAGTACACCATCTTTTTTCATATACTCCCTCCAATCCAATCCAAACTACCCACCTTCCATTTTAGGACAATCCAATCCAAACTACCCATACCATAAATGAGTAAAATTAGGACAAATCTATCCTTATAACATACCTATATTTACAAAAATTGTCATTCTTATAACATAACTCACCTAATTTATGTAGTACATCTTTCATCCTTTTCCTATATTACCCTCACCAAAAGCAATTTTCTTAAAACTTATGCAAAAGGGTGTGGGTAGTTTGGATTGCATTGGAGGGAGTAATATTTATTTCTTAACTGTTACTAAACTGTTATATTAATATTAAAATAATAAAAAAAAAATTTTAATGTCATTTTTAAAATTTTTAAAGTCATTTATTAACATAACAATATAAAAAATAGTTTAAAAGCTAGTGCGATGATCATATTTATGATCACTCCACTTTATGACAATTTTTTAATGTGGGACAAATTTTGATATTTATACGTAATATATATTCACGAGTCACGATACCTACATTGTTTTTTTCAATATGTTGAACAAATAACACATTAAATAATTTACCACCAAAATTATTATTTATGATACTTTTCTAAATTAATTTTTAATGATGTAAATTTCACTATAATGAAAATTATAATACAAATTTTAAGAGTTTTGTAAGACAATATGTAAAAGGCTCAAAATATTTTGGGTTTAAACTTTAGTTCCAAATATGATTCATATTTGTAATCATAAGATCACCCACCTTGTGATCGATAATTTTCTGATGTGAGATAATTCTCCTATTTATAGATAATATACTCACCACATCTACATTATTTTTCAATGTAGGACATATAATATACTAAAAATTTCACCAAATATGTCCAAATAATATGAGTTTCTATATTTTGCAAGGTTTTTTTTCACCACGAATCTAATTATATTATCTTCATAATTTTTTTTTTACAACTTAATTTTTTTTAATAATGCCTTTTAAAATTAATTTTTAATGATGTAAATTTAACAATTGTGAAGATAATAATAGACAAACTTTTAAGAGATCTCTAAGACAATACTTAAGAGACTTAAAAGAATTTAGTTTGTTATATAAGGTCCAAGAATGATTCATATATTTAATCATAAGATCACTCACCTTATGTTAATTTTATGATGTGAGACAATTTTACTATTTATACATAGTATATTCATCACATCTACAAACTTTTAAGAGATTTCTAAGACAATATTTAAGTGATTCAAAATTTTTGGATTGATACATAAATTTTAAGAATTCCTATAAAGGGGGAACCATACACGTGTCTCGGAAAAAGCCTCTTATATATATATATATTGATGATTTAAGATTCTTTTGTCATATAAGGTCGGTCCATAATTAAGTACACATTTCAATCGATTTGGTTAAGGACTGAACCAAAGATCAAAGTAGCGTAAATAAATAAACCCTAGACCAGAGCAAATAAAATAGGGCATTGCTAAATCCCGCCCCCCCAATTTACTCATCCCGCCCCACATAATTACTTCTTTGCCCTTTATCATTAATTGACCAACATATAATAAAGTGGGATATTATTTCCGTCTTAATATTTTAAAATTCAAACCGTCATAAATTTTCCGTCTTAATATTTTAAAATTCAAATCGTCATAAATTTTCCGTTAGAAATTATTCAAAATTCAAAAAACCGTTTCAAACCGTTATAAATTCAAAATCGCTTCAATTTTCATTATTCAAAATTCAAAAAACCGTTTCAAACCGTTATATATTCAAAATCGCTTCTTTCTCATTCTATTTTCTTCCTTTCAAACATCAAACTTCTTTCTCATCTCTTGTTGATCTTCCTTTCAATCTTCTTTCATTTGTACAAGGTATGTTCAATCTTTCTTCTTTTTTTATTCAATTAGTATAGATTAGTTTATAGGTTGACGTAGATTAGAAAGCATGTGACGATTAGAGCCCATTAGGTTGCGTATTTTTGAATTTGTATTAATCGTTAATGGTTGAATTTACAAAAAAAAAAAAAAAACGGAAAATGGTCCATTCGTGTGAATTACACGAATTGACCTAGGTCCATTCGTGTAATCCACACGTCTGGGCCATGACTCATTCGTGTGAATTACATGAATGGACCTGGGCCAATTCGTGTAATCCACACGAATGAGCCACGGCCCAGACGTGTAGATTACATGAATTGGCCCAGGTCTATTCGTGTAATTCACACGAATGGGCTGGTTTTTTCCGGTTTTTTTTTTTTTTTTAAATTGTCTTATTATGTATTTATATTTACGTATTTTTACTATGTAATATATATTTACGTACTTTTAGTTTTTTTGAATTATGTAATTAAATGTTTGATAATATATTTACGTACTTTTATTAATTACAAATTAAATGTTGGTTGGTTTTTTTTTTTAAAATGTCTTATTATGTAATTATAGTTACGTATTTTTATTATGTAATATATATTTACTTACTTTTAGTTTTTTGTGTTATGTAATTAAATGTTGATAATATATTTACGTACTTTTATTAATTACAATTGTAATTATGTTTTTTGTTTTATGTAATTAAATGTTTAGTTTTTCTATTATAATTTGTATTATGCAGATGTCGGAAAATGATGACCGTAGGTCTAAACTTCATGCATCATATCGTCGGAAAAAAAGTTAATGTGAGGGTTGGAGATACTAGTATTGGGTCGATCGAAATACCAGAAATACCAAATGAGCCCGATTTTTATGATGGGGAGTTTCAACAGTTCGAGAGAGAACTTGAGGAGGAGGAACGAAATTATCAAGGGTCGGGAAATGATGAGGGGGATAATGAGGAGGCGGGTAATGTTGAGGGGACAAATGTGGAGGCGACTTATGTTTTTCGGGTTAGACGGGGGCCACAGGGTAGGTTTGAGAGCTATGCTTCGGGGTCTAGCAGTTCGGGGGTTGAACCGCGTAGGAAAGTAAGGGCTAGGGGGAAAGATTCGAGCTGGATATTGACGGGGCCATCACAGGGGGGTCCTTTAGTACCGGGTGTGATTCTGAGTTTTGGTGGACACATTTCTTACGTTATGTGGAATCAGCGTGGCTTTGAGCGTGGTTTGTTGACTAAATACACTAGAGAAAGATCATTAGTTGAGCTCCGTAAGTGGATTTTGCCAGATGAGGTTCGCGCGATAGTCGCGGAATCGGATCTTAGTCATTTGCCCGACATTATGCATAAAAATTTGAACATGCCGTTGTTGTGTGCATTTATTGAGAGGTGGCAGCCGGACACCAACACAAGTTTGTAGCTTTCGTCTCAACTGCATTGTAAATATGCCACAAACACAAGAAATGCGGAGTTGTTGGAAATACATGGGGAAGTGCTGCAAGTAGACCGCCTTCGTGATCAGTGACAATGACCGTCGGTTTCAAACAAGGTTCCAACAAAGATTCCAGCCTCCTCAAAACCCAAGTATAACCATCGGTGGATTCTCTCATTATCAATGCATACCCTATTAAAAAACTTTTGCCAACGGGAGTGACACCAACACATTGGACCAAAAT
This sequence comes from Heliosperma pusillum, assembly GCA_022085475.1. NCBI lineage: Eukaryota > Viridiplantae > Streptophyta > Magnoliopsida > Caryophyllales > Caryophyllaceae > Heliosperma > Heliosperma pusillum. The sequence goes on along the minus strand of JAIUZE010045412.1, from coordinate 71,746 downwards.
AAGCCCATATTTGTTGGTTTTATATGTAGAGTCTATCAAAATCACATTTGGCCATGCTTTAAACATTTGGGCTGCCTCGGGGTGAACAAACCAAACACGTTCAAGAGCTCTTGTTTCCTCATTTACCATGAAATCACGGATATATCCAGCTTCGGTGGCCAAGTGCAACATATATTGGACACTATTCCTCCCGTCTCTATCTTTTGCACTAAGTTTGGCATTTTCATTGTATATTTGTTTCAAGCGCGGTGCCGGTTGATCAGGAAACAAACGTGTGAAAGCATTTCTAACCATCCCCGGTTTGACATGAGACTTACGTTGTTGCTTAATAAATTCCTTTTGTTCATCATTAAATTGTGCTCTACGTCTATGACCTTCAAGGAACTCTCCAAAAGAGTGATGTTTGGAACCACTACCCACATTGTCAAACCTCTTTTAACCACTTTCAATGCAAATCGACACATACTTTTTTTTTGTAGCTGATTTCCTTAACGGTTTCTCCGGATTCTTGGCATTGCTTTTATAAGGTCCATACCGATCACATGTGATCAATTTAAACGGGGGACGCTTTTCCATGTGATACGTGTGCTTTAACAAATGAAATCCCAATCCGTAAGCAACCTCATTACATTTATCAAATGCTTCCTCAAACGTTGTAAAGGGATTTTCGAAGATAAAAGAATCGCCGTAATTCACACCATCCCCCGTCGGTCCTTCTTTATTTTCCTAATTAATTCCATTAAAAGTTATATATATTAAATACATTTTATTTTTTTTTTAAAAAAATACAACTTACAATTAAAAAAAAAACAAAAAAAAAACACCCTAATTACACGAATGGGCCTGGGCCAAAACGTGTGAAATACACGAATTAGCCTGGGCCAATTCGTGCAGATCACACGTTTTGGCCTGGGTCCATTCGTGTGGATCACACGTCTGGGCCTGGGCCAAAACATGTGATCTGCACGAATTGACCTGGGCCAAAACGTGTGATCTGCACGAATTGGCCATGGCTAATTCGTGTATTTCACACGTTTTGGCCATGTTTATTACGCGAATCTGACACGATAGCATAAGTCGACTTAAAAAAAAAAATTTCGTAAATCGAATTTTACCGTCGCATTTCCGGCCTCGTTTTCCGTGGTTTCAGTGGTTTCCGTGTTAACCCCTTCCTCCTCGTCATTTTCGTGACCCGTATTATCGTCCCCTTCATCAAACCCGCTATCCTCGCCGTAAGCATAATTAGCGTATTCATCGTTATAACGATAATGTTGTTGCGCATTCCACTCGTTTGCAAATCGAGGTTCAGTATCATAATTATTGTACGACGACGTAAAAAGATACTCGTAAAAATCATTACCGTCACTCATTTTCGAAACAAAGGAAAAAATAAATTTAAGAGAGATTTTTTAGAGAGAAGGGCAAAAATGGAAAATGAAATGAAAATAGGGGGCGGGAGGAATAATAAGGGGGCATGGTTTAGCAATTTTGATAAAATATGGTCAGATCTGCCCGAACCAACTAATTCGGTCTGGACCATTGGTGAACACCCCTAGTAAAACGGGTCAAATTATTGACTAAAGTTATAAACCCTCGGCTTCCCTTGCGATTTCTACCTCACAACTCACAATCAAGTTCCTCTATTCATTCACCAATCTATTCCAGCGCCGACGTTAATGGTGCGAATCATGAGAGGTAACCTTGTTCGTCATTGCTCTTCTCATTCCCTCTTATCTTTTCAATTTCGATATCGATTTCATTCCACTTCTTTTGTTGTTGACGATCCCCAATTATTTCTCAAGTCTGTTAAACAACAATGTCAATTAGGGTTTTCTACAATTGATGATATTCCTGTTTCGATATTTCATCAATTGAATTCTCTTCGCCCTCGTCCTTCTATTATCGTATTCAATCCGCTGTTTTCCGCCATATCTAAGATTAAATCCAACCCCTCTTTTTGTAGTTTTGTTACTGTCTTTAGTCGCCTTCAATTCGCCGGTCTCCGTCCCGATTTGCATTCTATTGGTATTCTTGCCAACTGCTACTGCGGCGTAGGCTGTGTCGATTTTGTATTGTCTCTTATGGGTGATATTGTTTTTATTGATATCTTATTTAATGGCCTTATACATTCTGATAAATTGAACCAAGGTGTTCAATTGTTGCGTAAAATTGTCAACCTTTGGCGCTATGTTCAATGGTCTGTAGCGAATCTGGCGACAATGCGGGCGCTCTCAGCTTGCTTCGAAATATAGAATCTAAAGCCCCTTTTACGCCTAATAATGTTGTAATATATGGTGCCTTTGTTGATAGTTGTGGTAAATATCGACCGTTACCTCAAGCCCTTAGCCTTTTCAAAGAGATGAAAGCCAAGAACATTTTGATTTAGGGTCATGGGATTGACGACTTTCAACAGCCTAATCAATGGATATTGCAAGTCTAAAAAGGTTGACAAAAGCCTAATAAATGGATATTGCAAGTGTAAAAAGGTTTACAAAAGCCTAATAAATGGATATTGCAAGTCTAAAAAGGTTGACAAAGTTTTGAAGATGTTGCATGATATGCATCTTAAAGGAACATATATCTCCCCAAATGTTATCAGCTATAACACTATTATAGATGCCTTATGCAAGCATAAGAGACTCCAGCTTGCAATTCAGATTTTTAAAGATATGCAAGAGCAAGGTGTGCCACCCCATCTGGTTACTATGCATTGCTTGACACCCTTTTAAGAAACGCACGGATTGATGCGGTGATCCCCAGAGTAAAGAGATGGAAGATAATGGAGTGGCCTCTAATATTATTACACATATGCTACAATAATTAATGGCCTTCGTGAAGCAGTAGAGGTGTTCTCTTATCTTGTAGCCAAGCGGTAACGTGTAAGCAAGGGTTAGGTGATGCAACCAAAATTTTGAAGGAGGCTGCTGAAGATGGATGTTCTCCAAATGACAGCACCTACAATACAATCATTAGAGGATTTCTCAATGCTAATGTTATTGCCATGGCTTTGGATCATCTTCAAACTATGAGAAGCCAAGGGTGCTGCTAATGCTGATGCGGACACTGCTTCTCTATTTCTCGGCTTACTCACTTCCCTAATGTTAGTGAGAAAAGACATAGTTTTGCTTCAAAAATATTTTCTGTATAATAATAATGGTATGTGATATTTTGTTATTTTGATTTCAGTGTTTTTGAGGATGAAATAATGGAGGCCATGACATATTTTTAGCTTTACTTTGCATTAAATATTTGTAAATTACGGCTATTTTTCTCTATAATCCCAAGCTTCTGCCTTTTCCTTTCATCTCAAATTATTTGTGCTTTGAAGTTTTCATGATAAATTTTGAGCAATGTGAAGTTAAACTGCTCATTACTCATTTACTAACACTGAGGGGAAGAAAAAAGAGAAAGAATGAGGCTGGGTATAGATACCTAGGATATTATGTCAAAAAGCTTCATAGCCAAGGTTTAGTTTGAAAATGCGCGGCTCGAGTGCGGCTAAGGCGCGCCTCGAATGAGGCACTATCCAAAACGCCTTGGTGCACTTTAGGTGCGCCTTTTAGATAAGTCTCTTTTAGCGAGGTTCACTAGTATGCCTGATTCTTCAAATATGCCTTTTGTTTTCCTCATTATTCCTAAATTTTATTCCTTTAGATGTTAGTCAACTTGAAAACTCTTTAAAAGGGTATTGTTGTCCAAACTTTTATTTGAGAAATAAAATTAAGTTCCATAAATAAGGCGCCTTAAAAGGTGCGCGCCTTGCGCCTCCGCACCTCAGCGCTTTTGTGCCTCTTCAAACTAAGGGGAGATGGCTATTAAGCGATGTAAGTTGCAACAGAACTATCAAAGTAAACAGAAGACATTCCATGTGCTCAGATATGAACATTAGTTGATTTCTTATTGTTAACGAATGAAATGAAAAAGGCTCTAATCTAATGTTTGTAAGTGTCATGGAAAAAAAATGCTTTTTTTTTTTTTAGATTTTGGTTGTTTTTGCTTTCTTTGCCGATTGTTACGGGCAGATCAGACAAGTCTACTGTCAATTTGGTGGAAGTGTGGGACTATGGCAGGGCTGTCTCACAATCATCTCTGCACTAAGTATCAAAATTTTATTCTATGGTACCACAACTCCTTTCCTGCCATGTATTGGTGTATTCACTTTCGCTACTACAAAACAGCTCAAAGGAATCATTGATAATAAACCTGTCGGGTTTTTTAACCCGTCTGTTATCATAAGAACCAGTTTCATAAACCTAAACCAAAAAATGTGGTTGAAAGATAGAATTGTATGGTAAGAATAACCGGTTTCCTTGCTTTCTTTATGATTGTATTTTAAATACCTTCGTACTCCAATTTCCTGCCAATTAAATGCTACTCGACTATGCTGCCGCACCGTCTTCTTCATCACCCTGCTGATCAACAACTCCAAACATGGGTGAGTGTTCAGTTACTGAACTGTTTGCTACAATTTTCGGGAACCACTTTCTTGCATGATTCACTGGCGGGGACAACCTCTGGTGTAGTTTTCAGCGCCTTCAGTCTTTCCGATATTTAGGTTTGGTCATTTTCTTTTCTTGTATGTCTGGCGTGGCTCATAACTGATTTAAGTATGTAGTTTCTTTGATTATTTCTTTGAATTGCACGAGTTTCTTATTTCTGACGCACTTCTCAGTTAGGTTAATTATTAACCTCCTAATTAATTTTGTACAATGCTAAGCTGTTATTAATGAACTAAATTGTATGTCAATCTGTTATAATGTTTTGTCAAAGTGTTATGCATCACTAATTCTTCCGTGGTCTTCTGTTATTCTGTACAAGGATTTTGTACTTTGCCTGTCATGTGTTCAAGCTTGTCTATAAAAATTTCGCTTATAAGTCATTAATCAAAACGTCTTGATGTACCTTGTATGTATGTGTGCAGCTAGTGTGGCAAACTACTATGTTATTTTCATCTTTTTCTTATGGTAGTTCTTTTACCCCTCCCCGTTTATAGTTTGCACCTTATCTCTAAACTTTTAAGGTCTTCTTTGGATTGGATGATTTCGTAAGAAAAAGGATGTTCAAATTTCATTCTCCGTCCTCTTAGGCTAATCAAATCCCTCCACCATAAGAATGCTTTGGAGGAAAGTTGTATCCAAACATGCCTACTTCATCCCCCCTCACCTTTAAATTTACTTTCGTGGTCTTTAAATTTCATGACGGTTATCTGGTTTACCTTTGAGAATAAGATTGCATTGAAGTTGAAGTCTATGCTGTTCAACAAGGATCAGGTTGATTTCCCAAGGGCGCCTCTTATACTGATGACGGACCTAGTGTTATGAGTATTGGGGTTTTCTAATTGAGTTTTTTTTCTTTTGTTTGTAAAATTCAGGTACTTCTCTAAGCTACTTATCAACCTTGTCAGTTTTGCATTACTCGTTACAACCAATGTCCCAACGTATAGAATGGTTGCTAGAATGATAAATCATAATCATTTTTTCCTTTGCTACGGCAATATTGCTGCAGGACAGTTGTTTGGGATGCTGTTCAAGGGAACAACACATTCGCATGCCTTTGTGAAGTCATTTGTGGTGAGTGCTAATCCAAATATTTCCCTACTTTTCATTTTCTTCATCGTGGTTAAAAATAAATATTTAAATCTTTATGATGTTGAAAAATTAAAAAATATGTCCTGGGATCCATATTATTTGATCGTGCACAAGAGTCGTTAAGTTCGTAGAATGGAATGAGTAATACACACAGTGACACAGGATGTTTGAAACATTGTCCTTTTTTTTGTTAATTACATTAATGGTGAGTCAAGTTGTAATTTTCACAATGGTTTGGCTGTTTCAATTAGGTGTTCCTATTTGTTTTGAAGGCCTAATATGAGTTTAAGTTGAACTGATCATTACTCATTTACCAATCAATTGTGAGCAACTCTACATGGGCGCTGAAGTTTTGACGACAAATTGTGAGCAACTCGACATGAAGTTAAATTGATCATTACCCATTTACTGACACTCAGGGGAAGAAAAGGAGAATAACTGAAGCTGAGACCTGCAATATTATATGAAAAAGCTTCAAGAGCAAGGGCTTAAGCGATGCCAGTTGCAACAGAACTATCAAAGTAAACAGAAGGTATTACATGTGCCCAAATGATCTTACCTTCTGTATGAACATCAGTTAAGGTCTTATTCTGTGAAAAGCTCTAATGTTTCTATGTGTCGTAGAAAATAAATGCCTTATAGCTAGCGATCACACTACCGGGTTAACTAGTGGTGTTTTTATAGATTTTTTGGTTGTTTTTGCTTTGTTTGGCGATCATTACAGGTAGATCAGACAAGGCTACTGTCTCACAATCATCTCTGCTATAGTTAATAATTATCAAAAATCTATGCTATGGTACTATGTATTGATGTATTCACTTTAAAAAATCACAGTTCCGTAGCTATATGTACTTTACAGGTATTAGGATGTTATCTGACATAGAAAATGATACCTTACGTTTGGATAATATGTCAACCGGGGTTTGTATCATTCTGAAGGCCTTTGGGTCAGTTTGGATCATTTTCGGTACGTTGTTATAGATAACTATCAGTATGCAGAACGGATCGGATGAGGTTTGGTCACTTGGGTCGAATTAGTTATGTAAAGTCTAATCTATAGTATATTTTGTTGATCTGTAGCTATGGCCTATGGTTGTCAGGTGAATGTATGAGCAAAGTCTCTTTACATCCATGCTTGTTCATTCTTATTAATACTATACTCTTAATTTCTCTGTTTGTGTTCCACTTCCCTCTCCTATTTTAGCAAGTGTTTAATGGTACTTTTCGTATTTTTAAATAGTATTTTCTCCTTTCCATTTTGATTGTCTCTTTCGTCCTCTAAAAGTATCTACATTTATGCCCCTTTCTAAAGTTAGTAAGGAAAAAGTGAGAACATTCAATATTACCATCATGGCCATCACTATAACATTGTCCTAAAACTCTTCAATTCAAGGGGTAGAGTTGGTGGGAATTGATTTTTACTAATGCTAGTGATATAGTTGTCCAAGCCAGCTTTTGCAATTGACAAATTTGTTCTTGTTTATACGAGTAATTTTTCCGGCAATTTTACACCAAGTTCATTTTTGACAGCTTTCATGCTCTTGCGTTCACTTCTACGAGTAGAGGGATATCTTCTCTTTGAACGGATTATTTGAGATCGTGTTTTTCAATTTTTGGGTCCTTTTTCATGTAATATTCTCCAGACTCCAAGCGAATGTGTACCTAGGATACAATTATTAAAGGATTTCTCAAAGCTAATGATTTCGCTTTGGCTTTGGATCATCTTCGCATTATGAGCATACAAGGATTTGCAGCTGATGCCGACATTGGCTCTTTATTTCTCGGCTTGCTCTGTACTCTGTTAGTAAAAATTCAAAAGTTTTATCTGGAGTTAGATGATTTGGGGCTCTTTGCTATTTGATATCAATGTTTTGAGAATGAAGTAATGGAGGCCGTGGCATATTTTTGGCTCTTGTTGGCTCAATAAATTTGTTAAGTGGCTGAATCTTTTCATTATAATCCTAAAGCCATGTCTTTATTTTTTTTTAATGTTCTATCTGTGTATTTCATTTTGAATTTTTGTATCATTTTTCAAACCCGTGGGATTCATTAAATATACAAGATTACAAGGTGAGATTTCACAATGTATTTGTTAAGTGGCTGATGCATTTCATTAAAATCCAAAAGCTATGCCTTTTCTCGTTATAAACTGTATATTCTATTGCGATATTTTTTTTTTTTTAATTTTTTCTCTTCATATTAAAGTTCTAATAATAAGCTCTAAGCAATCATTGGTGAAGTGTACTGATCATTGCTTGTTAAATTCTCACCAGGGGAGGAGAAGATAACGGATGGCGCAAATTGTGACTGCTAATTGAGAAACAGGGTGATCGACAAACAAGAAGCTTGAACCCTTGAGGGGAATAAGGGCTAATAATTAGTGCTGCTGTAACAAGGTAAACGAGTAAGGTAGGTGACTGAAATGGAAATGTGATATTCGTAAGGGCATACAGTGGTGGTATGTGTCGTGAAAGACTGAAAGCTTGCAAAAAAGATCTCGAAAGTTGTTTTTCATTAAAATTATTTTTGTACAAGATTTTTCGAAAATATGTATGTCCGATCTTTTGAGAGTTTACTAGTAATGCTTCTAGTAAATTACCGAGTAAAAGCTTTGTTCGATAAAGTCTCTTCAAGTTCATTGCTATTATGTTCTCTTTCTTGTATACACCATCTTTTGTGAATGTTTTTGTTAATGTTTAACGATATTGTTATAGCGCTGACTTGGGTACTATCATCTTATTCCATATATAGCAATTTACAATGTACCACTTACTTCTACGTACAATGAATCATTCTACATACAATGAACTAGTGACAATAAAGACTATGGTATTTACAAGAAGCATTTAATTGTTGCACTAAGATTTACATATTATTTGACTAACAATGGCGTGTAGGGAACAAGGTTTAAAGAGTATAATGAAGTGAAAGTGCGGGAAATAAAGCGAAAAATAAGATTATGGAAAGGATGGCGAGTTTGGAAAAGCGATTGGAGGAGACGAGAGGGATGGAGGCCGACATTGTGAAAATTAAGGGTGAGACTCCAATACAGGTTGACGGAAACCGAGATGATAATGAGGAGGATACTATGTTTGGAAATGAAGACGATACTGTCTATGTCGATTTCGACCAAGTAGTGGAAAATTTCTAGGTCTCATGGCCACAACTTAGTTTACTAAGTTTATAGCTAGTTGGAGAAGATGATGAATTTCGTTTTGATTTCGATTTAATTTCCCATTTTTACTATGTTGATCAAGGGTTGTTATGTTGATAATTCCAAAGATTGACAACTATGGCACTTAGTTGTCATCCTATTCCCTATGCTAACTCCCTCCATTTCCTATGTTCATTCATCCTCTTTATTCACACATTAGTAAATACATTCTTGTAATCTAGACCCTAGGTTGTATATAAATACATGTACTTCTAACCCTTGTACTCACTCAATTAATCATAATCAAATCTACTACTTACATGGTATCAGGAGAAAGGTTTGATCCTCTCCCGACTCACTAAAATCTCCACCGTCCTCCACCCTGACCGAATGTCAGGCTCCATCCTCTCCAACCCCGACGACCCCTCGTCTCCCTTCATCATCCTCAATGTCCATTCCGTCACTAAATTTGACGGCTCCAGAGGCCGTCAATGGCGTACCCAACTCGAGTCACTCTTCGATGGGTACGACCTTCTCTCCTTCCTCGACGGAACCCCACCACCACCAAAAACAGTGGCCTCGGCCACCACCACTCAAGAAGACCCAAACCCCGCGTTCAAAACTTGGTATCGACAAGACAAATTATTATTTAGTGCCGTGGCTAGCACCGTCACCTCCGCCGTTAGCCCCCTTCTCAACCGTGTCTCTACCACTAATGAGGCATGGGATATTCTTGCCTCCACCTATGCCCGACCATCCCGTGGTCACATTAAACAACTCCGTCATAAGCTCAAACACATAACCAAAGGCACCACCTCCATTTCCGCCTATATGACTCGCATCAAGACTATTGTTGATGACCTTGCCCTCCTTGGCACCGTCATTCCAGCCGAAGATGTCACCGATCAAGTCCTTGACGGACTTGACTCCACTTATCAACCCGTCATTGATGCCATCAATGCACGAGATTACCTCATCGCCTTTCCCGAGCTCCTTGAAAAACTAATCAATCGGGAACTCACCCTTGCCCAAACCGAAACCAAACCCACCACCACCACTGATTTCACCGCCATCGCCCACCCCACCTATACCCGCAACACCTCCAGCCACCACCATCACCACCCACCTTCCGCTGCCCCCTCTTCCTGATCCGAAATTATCAAGCTCAAATGAAGATGAAGAAGAGGTTGTGCTCGATGTGAAGGAGATGGACAAAGCAGCCCATGCTACTCAAGACATATATCTCGGAACAAACACGGGTCCAGCTCGTGTAGTATTAAGTGCCACGGTGCACATGACTGTTGCATGAGGTGTGAAAGTCTTGTGTGAAAACCGTGTAATATTACACAACCAGCTCATTATGAGTTTAGGAAATTAGTTTATTTTCTGAATAAGAGTTTATTACTAGTTTATTTTAGTTTCCTAATTACGGTAAAGAATAAGAGCAAGGCAATTAGAATAATTTTAGGAAAGTCGATTTTAGGGAAGTCTTAGTTTAGGAGGGTCATATTTACAATATAAATAGAGGGTCTTGTATTCAGTTTTATTCATTCAATCACAATAAGAAAAACTCAACTTTTGCCTTGCAATTGTGTTATTCGGTTCGACGCGTTTTCGTTCCAAAATCTGGTTATAGTTTGACGCGTTTTCAAACTTTAGCTCGATTGATATTCAATAGGTCTTGAAGTATCAATCACCATTGTTCAATCTATAGGTCTAGATTGAGCAAATATCCTTTGTTCGTGTTCTTGTGTGTTCGTGTGTTTCTGTTCATTGCAACAGTCATCCAGACTGTTACATTCGTGTGTTTCCATATCACAGTTCTTATCACTGTTACTTGTTCCAGTTTCAACGAAAAGCAACAGTCTGCACGACTGTGACATAGTCTGTTTCCGCTGCAAGTTAACGAATCTTACTCTTTGAGTAATTTTCGTATCATAAGTGGTATCAGAGCTTCGGCTCTTGATTTCCATAAATCGAGACGGTCCTATTACAACTTTTGATCCAATGACGGAACTTGATGATGAGACGTTACTCGCTGAAGTACGCGATTATCTACGTACTAGGCCGACAGGACTACGATCCGGTCCTAAGCAAAGGGCAGTAGACGAATTCAAATTCACAGAGTTGCCAGAATTTGTTGGTGGAACCGATCCTGAAGACTATTTGGATTGGGAACGAAAGATTGATCGAATGTTTGATTTCAAGGATCTTGATGACAACAAGCGCTGTAAGTATGCAATTCTGAGGTTAAGTAAAGGAGCATCCCTATGGTTTGAAAACTTGAAGTCACAAAGAGCTAGGGCTGGAAAAGAGAAGATCTCCTCTTGGGATGCCTTGAAGAGAAAGCTAAGGAAACGGTATGTACCATCAACATATAAGCTCACCTTGTATCGTAAGATTTCAGACTTAATGCAAGGAAGAATGAATGTTAGTGAGTACATTGATGAGTTTGAGAAGTTAGCTTTAATGGGGGAATTAGAAGAGAATGAGGAGCAAAAGATGGCTAGATTCTTGAGAAGCCTAAACCGAAACATAGCTAATGCCGTGGAGCTGCAGCTATATTCAGATTTTGATACTCTATGTAATCTATGTTTGAAGGTTGAGGCACAAGGGAAGCATAGGTACGGTATGGGGGAAAGTAGTAGACCGAGTATTTGGTCTAAACCCGAAGCTCCAAGGACTAGTATGACGAATCCTAGTACCGTTACGAAGGGTGTGAATGCTCCTGTGGTTACATCAGCCCCTAAGATATCTATACCTCCTAAAGAAACGAGTCTCACCAAGGTTCGATGCTTTAAATGTCAAGGATTTGGACATTACCAGAATACTTGTCCGAATAGGCGTAACATCACTTTGAGGGAAGCGGTGGCCGTTAGGGATGAGTTGTTTGAGGAGGAGGAAGACGAGACAAGAGGAGGCGTGTTTAGCCTCAATGAGTTTGACGAAGAGGAAGAGGATGTAGAATCCTTTGATGCACCCACATGTGATACATTGGTGCTTCGTTCTTTGCAAGCAAAATCAGAACCGATTGTGACCGAACAACGAGATCAAATCTTCCACACCAAATGCCAAGTCAAGGATAAATGGTGTAGCTTGATTATCGATGGTGGCAGTTGCACGAATGTTGCTTCGGAGGAGATGGTTTCGAAATTGGCCTTGTCTACCACGGCCCATCCAAAGCCTTACTCCTTACATTGGCTTGATGACGGAAACAAAGTGAGAGTAACAAGGCAGGTGCAAGTTGGTTTGTCAATGGGATCCTACAGTGATGAGGTACTATGTGACGTGGTCCCGATGGATGCTTGTCATGTCCTCTTAGGACGACCATGGCAATTTGATCGAGATGTGGTACATCGAGGCAGAACTAATGAGTACGAGCTACATGATAAAGGCAAGAAAATTGTACTCCGTCCAATGTCTCCTAAAGATGTCCGTGCTATGAGTGCAAAACGAGATAAGAAGCCTAGCTTATCCGCTTTTGCTAATGAAAGAGAAATTGAGCAAGCTATCAACAATGGTGAACCTGTATATGCATTGGTTACCAATGATTCTCAAGGAGGTGATGAAACAAGTATGAAAGAAGGACCTATGAAAGACTTGTTACATAAATTCAAGGACGTATTTCCCGAGGACTTACCACCTGGTTTGCCTCCGTTTCGAGGGATCGAACACCAAATCGATCTTATTCCAGGGGCTGCCCTCCCTAATAAGGCGGCCTATAGGAGTAATCCCGAGGAGACCAAGGAACTGCAAAGACAAATTGATGAACTAATGAGTAGAGGTTATGTTCGGGAAAGTCTTAGTCCATGTGCGGTACCGGCATTACTTGTACCAAAGAAAGACGGGACTTGGAGAATGTGCATCGACAGTAGAGCCGTAAACAACATTACCATCAAGTATATATTTCCAATTCCTAGACTTGATGATATGTTGGATGAACTACATGGATCCATCGTGTTCTCAAAAATTGATCTAAGAAGTGGATACCACCAGATTCGAATGGGAGAAGGTGACGAATGGAAGACGGCATTTAAAACCAAACACGGATTATATGAATGGACCGTGATGCCTTTCGGCCTTACAAATGCTCCAAGCACCTTTATGAGGTTGATGAACAAAGTGCTTAAGCCATTCTTGGGCAGGTTCGTTGTTGTTTATTTGGATGACATTCTTATATATAGTAAAAACATGGAAGATCACCTTGCTCACCTTAGGCGAGTATTTGAAACCCTTAGAGCACAAAAACTCTATGGGAAAATGGAGAAGGGTTCATTCTTGGTTGATAATGTGGTGTTTCTTGGATATGTGGTCTCAAAAGAAAGAGTTTCTGTTGATCAAACTAAAATCGAAGCAATCAAGTCTTGGCCGAGTCCTAAATCTGTAACTGAGGTGAGATCTTTTCATGGCCTTGCTTCGTTTTATCGAAGGTTTATTCGAGACTTTAGCACCGTAACTAGCCCTATCACCGAGTGCTTAAAGAAGGGAATGTTTGTTTGGAGTGAGACAGCCCATAGGGCGTTTGAAGAGATCAAGAAAAGACTATGTGAGGCTCCTGTTCTAGCCTTACCCGATTTCACACAACCTTTCGAAGTTGAATGCGACGCAAGCGGTGTTGGGATTGGTGCCGTACTTATACAAGGGAAACGTCCCATTGCTTACTTTTCTGAAAAGTTGGGAGGTGCAAGACTAAAGTATTCAACTTACGATAAGGAGTTCTATGCTATCGTAAGGGCTCTTGATCATTGGAGCCATTATCTTCGTCCGAGTCACTTTATATTGCATTCGGATCACGAATCGTTGAAGTATATTAATGGACAACAAAAGTTAAACCCAAGACATGCAAAGTGGGTTGAGTTCTTACAATCATTTCATTTTTCGTCTAAGTACAAGGATGGCAAAAGTAACATTGTTGCAGATGCTTTGTCTCGACGTTATACTTTATTGTCTACTCTTGAGGTTCGATTACTTGGGTTTGAAACTTTGAAAGATTATTATGAAGATGATGATGATTTTGGCGAGATCTTCACGAATTGCAAGGCTGGTTCGTTCAAGGACTTCGTACTACAAGACGGATTTCTATTTCGAGGTAATTGTCTTTGTTTACCTAAGCATTCGATTCGTGAATTGTTGGTTAGAGAGGCACACGGAGGGGGTTTGGCAGGTCACTTTGGAATTCAAAAGACCTTAGAGGTATTGAAGGAACATTTTTATTGGCCTAGAATGCAAGGAGATGTGCATAATATTGTGAGCAAGTGTGTCACTTGTCGCCTTGCCAAGAGTTCGTTCAAACCGGGTGAGTATACTCCCTTGCCAATTCCGAGTAGACCTTGGGAGGATGTGTCTATGGATTTCATCGTTGCTTTACCTCGCACTCAACGAGGTAAGGATGCTATTATGGTCGTTGTGGATCGTTTCTCAAAGATGGCACACTTCGTGGCATGTCATAAGACGGATGATGCAAGTAATATTACTGATTTGTACTATCGTGAAATAGTTCGCTTACATGGAGTGCCAAAAACGATTGTCTCTAATCGTGATTCCAAATTTCTAAGTTACTTCTGGAATACATTATGGAGGAAGGTTGGAACTAAGCTTTTGTTTAGTACATCACATCACCCTCAAACCGATGGCCAAACAGAAGTTACTAATCGAATATTGGGTACATTATTGAGAGGGTTGGTAAGCAAGACTCAAAAGGATTGGGATTTGAAACTTTCCCATGCTGAGTTCGCTTACAATCGATCTCCTACTTTTGCTACTACTCATTCCCCATTTGAGGTGGTATACGGTTTGAATCCATACTTGCCATTGGATCTTATTCCTTTACCTAAAGACGAGTTGGTGCATAAGGATGCGGAGTCCAAACTGAAATCAATGATTAAACTACATGAGCAAGTAAGGGAAAGAATCAAGGTCGTGAATGAAGCTTATAAAAAGAAGTCAAACAAGCATAGGAAGCCGAGATTGTTCGAACCGGGAGACTTGGTTTGGGTTCATTTGAGAAAGGAACGGTTTCCAAGTAAGCGTAAGAACAAGCTTATGCCTAGGGCTGAAGGACCTTACAAGATCGTGGCAAAGGTAAACGATAATGCTTACAAAGTGGAACTTCCAAGGGATTACGGTGTGCATGCTACGTTCAATGTAGGGGACTTATCTCCTTATCTCGATGATGACGGGATTGCTGAATTGAGGACAATTCCTTTTAAAGGGGGAGGGGATGATCCGAAATTATCAAGCTCAAATGAAGATGAAGAAGAGGTTGTGCTCGATGTGAAGGAGATGGACAAAGCAGCCCATGCTACTCAAGACATATATCTCGGAACAAACACGGGTCCAGCTCGTGTAGTATTAAGTGCCACGGTGCACATGACTGTTGCATGAGGTGTGAAAGTCTTGTGTGAAAACCGTGTAATATTACACAACCAGCTCATTATGAGTTTAGGAAATTAGTTTATTTTCTGAATAAGAGTTTATTACTAGTTTATTTTAGTTTCCTAATTACGGTAAAGAATAAGAGCAAGGCAATTAGAATAATTTTAGGAAAGTCGATTTTAGGGAAGTCTTAGTTTAGGAGGGTCATATTTACAATATAAATAGAGGGTCTTGTATTCAGTTTTATTCATTCAATCACAATAAGAAAAACTCAACTTTTGCCTTGCAATTGTGTTATTCGGTTCGACGCGTTTTCGTTCCAAAATCTGGTTATAGTTTGACGCGTTTTCAAACTTTAGCTCGATTGAAATTCAATAGGTCTTGAAGTATCAATCACCATTGTTCAATCTATAGGTCTAGATTGAGCCAATATCCTTTGTTCGTGTTCTTGTGTGTTCGTGTGTTTCTGTTCATTGCAACAGTCATCCAGACTGTTACATCCGTGTGTTTCCATATCACAGTTCTTATCACTGTTACTTGTTCCAGTTTCAACGAAAAGCAACAGTCTGCACGACTGTGACATAGTCTGTTTCCGCTGCAAGTTAACGAATCTTATTCTTTGAGTAATTTTCGTATCACTTCCTCTACCAACCAAAACCCCAAAAATCCCTTCAAAGGTAAGTGTCAATGGTGCCATACACAAGGCCATACACTATCCTATTGCCCAACCTTCAAGTCCTTGTACCCCGACATCAAAATCCCGCCTTATTCTCGCCCTCAATCGACCCCTGCCCAAGCTCACCCCACTGCCCTCCAACCTCAGTCCGCCTCTCACCCCTGGTTCCTCGATAGTGGTGCCTCGCACCACGTCACATTCGACCTTGACAACCTTGCCTTGCACCAACCCTATGATGGTACCGATGAAATTGTCATAGGCGATGGCTCCGGTCTTCAAATCCTCCATACTAGTTCCACTTCTATCTCCTCTTTTAATCTCACAAATGTTTTTCACGTTCCCTCTATGCACAAAAATATCATCTCCGTCTCAAAATTTTGCCTTGATAATAATATCACAATTGATTTTTGCTCTCATTTTTTTGTTGTGAAGGACCCTTCTAGTGGAGCAATCTTATTCAAGGGACCAACGAAGGATGGCGTCTACTATTGGCCAATGTCGACTTCACCGCAAGCCAATGCTGTTTCACTCACCACAACCGATTTATACATCGCTTTGGTCATCCACATGTTTCTATTTTAAAACATATTGTTTCCTGCTTTAATTCTAAAACTATTATCTCCAATAAATTTGATTGCACATCTTGTCATTTATATAAAAGTCACAAATTGCCTTTTACAGTTTCTTCGCTTACTTCACAATTTCCCCTTGAAGTCATTTTTAGCGATCTATGGTCCTCGCCAATACACTCGTTTAACAATTTCAAATATTACGTGATATTCGTTGACCATTTCATTAAATACACATGGCTCTTCCCTTTAAAGAAAAAATCCGACACCTAATCCATCTTCTTAAATTTCAAATCCCTTGTGGAAAAACAGTTTTCTCGACCCATACTTACTTTTTACTCCGACAATGGCGGCGAATTTGAAAAATTAAAACCCGACTTCGCCAAATTCGGAATACAACATCTCACTTCCCCACCTCATACCCCGGAACACAATGGCTTCGCGGAGCGGCGACATCGTCACATAGTAGACACCGGCCTCGCTCTTCTCGCTCATGCCTCCATGCCTCTTCACTACTGGTCATTTGCTCTTCAAACCGCTGTCTATCTTATTAACAGGATGCCCACACCCACTCTCAAACATGAATCCCCGTACTCTCGTCTTTTCCATCAAACTCCAAAATACTCCAACTTTCACAATTTTGGGTGCCTCTGCTTCCCGTGGCTACGTCCCTACACGCAACATAAACTCGAGCCGAGATCCATCGCCTGTGTCTTCATTGGTTACTCCCCCTCCCAACACTCCTATCTCTGTCTTGACCCAACCACAAACCGCGTCTATAGATCTCGTCATGTCCGCTTCATTGACAATACCTATCCCTTCGCCTCCAACCCTTCCCCTACCACTCCTCTTCCCACATCCGACGATTGGTGCAACCTTGCCCTTACCCTCATTCCTGACCCGCCTGCCCCGCCCCCTTCTCCACCTACTTCCCCTTCTCCACCCGCCTCCCCCATCCCCCCCTCTTCCCCATCTACACCGAACCCCTACACAGACTCCCCTGTCGATCCTTCCCCAACCCCACCTCACTCTCCCACTCCTCCACCCTCTCCCCCTCCTCACTCTTCCACCTCTCCCACTCCTCCACCACCGCCACCACCACCCCCTCCCTATCACCCTCACATCACTCGAGCCTCCTAGAATATCTACAATCCCATCAATAAACTAAACCTCACTGCTCAACTACACTCCCCTGAACCCACCACTGTGAAACGAGCTCTCCTCGATCCCACTCGGAGAGCTGTTATGGAAACCCAGTTCACCGCTCTCACCAGAAATAGTACCTGGGATTCTGGGAACTTGTCCCCTCTAACCCAACCTAAAACATTATAGGATGTAAATGGGTCTACCGCACCAAATACAACCTTGATGGCACGATTCACCAACACAAAGCCCGTCTAGTTGCCAAAGGTTTTCATTAGCGCCCTGGTCTTGACTACTCTGAAACCTTTAGCCCTGTCATTAAACCCGCCACGGTCCGTCTCATACTTAGTCTTGTCGTTACCAATGATTGGACACTCCGTCAACTCGACATCAATGATGCCTTCCTCCAAGGCACCCTTACTGACACTGTTTACATGACCCAACCTCCTGGCTTTGTTGACCCCACTAAACCGACTCATGTCTGCAAGCTTCGCAAAGCGCTCTATGGGCTCAAACAAGCCCCTAGAGCTTGGTATCATGAACTTCGTTCTTACCTCCTTGCATCTGGTTTTATCAATACCATCTGCGACACCTCTTTGTTTGTCTCTCATGGAACTCACCCTATTTTTGTGCTTGTGTATGTAGATGACATCATTGTTACAGGTTCTGACCCTGCTAAAGTCACTGCCTTCATCGCCGCTCTCTCTGGCAGGTTCTCCCTCAAAGACCTTGGCTCCTTCTCCTACTTTCTTGGTGTTGAGGTTCAACCGTGCACTCTCGGATTATTTCTCAATCAACAAAAATACACCCTTGATCTTCTTGCCCGTGCCAAGATGTCCGATGCCAAACCAGCTACCACCCCTATGGACTCTGCCACTCAGCTCCGCCTACAGAACAGACCTGCCCATGATGATCCTACTCAGTTCTGTACTCTTGTCGGCGGTCTCCAGTACCTGTCTCTCACTCGCCCCGACATCGCCTTTGCCGTCAACAAACTGTCCCAGTTTATGCACGCCCCTACCATATGTCACTGGAATGCTCTGAAACGTCTTCTCCGCTACCTTGCTGGCACACCCTCTCACGGTATCTTTCTGTACCGCCAATCACCAATCACCCTACATGCTTACTCCGACTCTGATTGGGGTGGCGACACCGATACTCTTCACTCCACCGTTGCATACATTGTGTATCTTGGTCGTAATCCCATCTCCTGGAGCTCCAAAAAGCAACGCACTGTTGCCCGATCCACCACTGAAGCTGAATACCGTTCCGTTGCCAACGCAACAGCTGAACTCATGTGGCTTGAAAACTTGCTCCGTGAACTTCGTCTCAAACTCCCTAAGACACCGGTTGTCTATTGTGATAACATTGGTGCCACAAGTCTCAGCGCCAATCCTGTCTTCCATTCTCGTATGAAACATATTGCCCTCGACTATCATTTTGTCCGTGAAAAAGTCCAAGCCGGTTCTCTTCGTGTCACTCCCATTGCCAATGACGATCAACTGGCAGATGCACTTACCAAACCTCTCGCCCGCCCTCGGTTCCAGATGTTAATGTCCAAGATTGGTCTCTCACGAAGGCCGCCCATCTTGCGGGGGGATGTTGATAATTCCAAAGATTGACAACTATGGCACTTAGTTGTCATCCTATTCCCTATGCTAACTCCCTCCATTTCCTATGTTCATTCATCCTCTTTATTCACACATTAGTAAATACATTCTTGTAATCTAGACCCTAGGTTGTATATAAATACATGTACTTCTAACCCTTGTACTCACTCAATTAATCATAATCAAGTCTACTACTTACATGTTATTCATTATTAAATGTATTTCTTATTAAAATTGTTTTGGTCTACATACAAATGAGTAGTTTAAATGTTGTCTTGTTAATGTGACTGTGTATGTGAGGTGAAAATCAGTGTTTCGTCTTCAATGATGAAGCCAAATGTTGCTGGAAAAGAGTTATCGTTCAAATAAAACTGGAGCTGTCCATTATTGTAGCGGATTGGCCTATCGCGGTCTTCAAGCTGCCTCCCCCCCGCCCTCTTCTGTTGCGCACTTGATTTCAGTTTTGTTTTGTTCAGGTATAGATTAGGTTCAACTCTGTTCAGATTTCAACGTTATTACTGTTATTATTTCAGTTCAGGCTATATTTATTCAACTTGTAGTAAAAAGGGGGGGGGGGGGGGTAGTATCCTTTTTCGAAGAGGCTCATATTTTTGAAGAAACAAGTACCATGGCTGAAAATGGGAGGCTAATTAATTATTGCGAAAGGGTCTGGATCCTGGAGGAACAGCCTCTCCTAATGTCTTCTAGAGGGCCTGAGTTCAAGGAACCCTACTGGAGGCCAACATGAACGTATGCCTGCAGGTGGTCTACTGGAATCCTGCTGGAACTATATTCTGCAAGAACTCTATAGGAATTCTGCTGGAACAAAAGTCTGCTCCAGAAACCTGCAAGAACTCCTGGAGGAACGTTGCTGGAACATGTTGTTTTGCTATGAGGAGCTGGCATATTACTACCCTTGTGAGATTTCAGCACATGGGAGGTGTTCAAGGACAAATGACATCTTGTGGTCCTTTCTTTTGTCCCTCCCAACAACTACAAAGCTGCTGCCACTTTAAGGAAGCAATGGACCAGCTATGCAAGTTGCCAAGATGTCCTTTTCATGTCACATGACTAGTTTAGGATGTTAATTTTCCAGCTTGTTATTTTGTCCTCTTGTCCTTTTAATTGTAGCCATTAGATATAGCTTTTAGATGAATGGATAGGATGTAATGTGAGCCCCTATATAAGGAACTCACCACCCCATGTAATATTCAGTTTTTGATAATGAATTAAAAAGTGTTGTGTCAAACACAAACTTGAGGGTTAGCTCAAGGAGCACCTCGTCCCAACCAATAGTGGCCATGCCTTTCTTGGTTATACGATTAAGGGAGGTTAACTTGTGTTAGGCCGTGGTTAAGCTCTCCTAATCGGCCAGGCCTGGTGGTTGCCCTGTGCTAGGCTGTGGATAATCGACCTACGTCTGTTAGTGAGGTTAGTTTGGTTCTGTGCTAGGCTGTGAGCTAAGCTAAACTTGCTGTCCAGGTTGAGGTCCAAACTTGTGCTTGTCTGTAGTTTGGGTCTTAATCATATCGAGTTTGAGATAGGGAGGTGGACTTGTGTGGTTTAACTCCTTAGGTTCGAGTAGGTTGTGGGTCGAGCCATGAGCCAGTCTTGTGGCCCTTGGTTCACAACCATATCTTTCATGTTTTTCATAGGCTTAGGACACAAATAGACCCCCGTAAGTCCCCCTTTTGTTGCTGCCACTTTTGGGGCAGCCCCTTGGTTGTCCTTTAGACTATGGGCCATTCCATGGGTCCTTCACAAAAACGCATAGACCCCCTAATTACGCTGCACAACTCACTTCTAATCAAGTTCATTTCAATTCAAACAATGTCAAACCAAAAGTAGAAGACCTTGCAATTTGTGAAATGTGAATGACGGAATTCAGTGTTCCTTTTTTTAATGATCTAGCCAAGCCAAATGTTGTACGAGAAGTATGTTTGTTTAAATGAATGAAAAGAAGATGGCCATTTAAGTGGATTAGCCTACTACGATCCCTACCTAGTCGTCTTCAAGCCGCCTTGCCCCTAACTCGTGACACAACGCAGCCCAGAGTACATCCTCCCCTCTAATCAGTTCATGTCAGTTTACCGTCCATGCCCCTTAAAAAAATACGTGTTTAACCAAGCCCGACTAAACCCGAAATCGGAACGAGTTAATCAAATTTGTTAGTCGTGATCGATAGTCAAGCAGTCCAGCATCATTAGTTCAAACTTAGATGTATGATTTATACTGTAAGATAGCTATCTAATTAAAATACTAAAATTACCCGACCCAATATCACCAAATATCTATTTTCCTAATACAATTAATATACTACTTTCCTAATATATCATAACATATTATTAGAGATAATATCTGTATCCTCAATCTTTTATAACAAAAGAATCAAAATAGGAAAAACATTATTATAGAATATGGAAAATGAATTAACATAGAGAATACGGAAAATTCACATGGTACCCCCGAGGTTTGCCATTTTGCATGAAATACCCAAAATTTTGATCTAGAAAACTTTAAGAGGTCATAACTCGTGTTTACGAGATCAGAAAGTGACGATTTTTTTTTTTCAAATCGATCGTCTTTCGAAGTACTACGATTTTAAAAAAAAAATTGTCGAGTTCGGAATTCGTAACCAAGAGATATGCTCGCTTAAAGTTTATTCGGTCAAAAAAACTTTGACATGCAATAACTCCTAGCTACGGGATCCAAATACAATAATTTTTTTTTTCAAATCGTAGTTCTCGGAAAGATGATCGATTTGAAAAAAAAAATCATCACTTTATGATCTCGTAAACACGAGTTATGACCTCTTAAAGTTTTCTAAATCAAAATTTTGGGTATTTCGTGCAAAATGGTAAACCTCGGGGGTACCATGTGAATTTTCCGTAGAGAATATTAGGAAAACAGTAGGTTTTGCTTAAGACGGGTCGGATCTTACAACGGGTATTTTGTGAGAGGAAATGGGTAGAGGGGACAAGGTGGGCTCCCCCCATGTGCTCTCCACTCACCCTTGATGGGTATTTTGTGAGAGAATATGGTATCCGTCTTAAGCTTAAGACGGATACCTCCGTCTAAAATAAGAATTTGTACTTGGAAAATATATATTATCATTAGTTAATATATTATTAGTCCGGAAATATTATCTATAAAATATACCGAGTGTTACTATTTTAAATAGCTTCTTTATACACAAAAAAAAAAAATTAAACAGCTTCTCTTCTCTTCAACATTCATTGGTGTTTTAGGGTGTATAAATTCCCGAGTTCTGGTTTATTGTACGTGTCGCGGTTCTATCATCGATCTCATTGTTTATCCGGTACGTGCATTCATATAGAATCTTCCATGTCGTTTATTGTACGGATTACAAAGTGCTTCCTTCCATTCATCTACTCGTAATTATGTTTGAATAGAATACTCCTCACAAAAGAATAAAAATCTTATAAAAAAAAAAGACAATTCAATAAGATAGTACAGAGTATATTATTGTTAATAATTGAAGTTCGATAAGAATTTTTAGCGTGTTAATTAATACGGAGTCGATTTATATCATAACCCGATCGATGAATCTTATTCCTCGGTTTCAAGCAAATTTATTTCCTTCGATTTATTATGTCATTCTGACTCAAATACTTCTCTATATTAACGTCCTCTTTACTTTAGTTATGAGTTCAGAAAGCGATGATTTTCTTTTTTCAAGCCAAATATCCTGTAAGACGGTGTATTTGTTATGTCGGAGTGTTGGACATGATTTTGTTTATTAGGAAGGTAGAGATATGGTATATGATTAGAACATACCGTATGAGATATTATCGTCTTACCAAATAATTTACGGGTTCTAGATTAATGAGCTTAGGGTTAGAGACTAGAGTTAACTCTGTTTTGTACAAAAACAAGTTGATTTATTGATAGTTAATTTATATGCTATATAATTTACAGGATATATAAGAAGAACAATCATATTATTTGAGATTTCGAACCAAAAAGATGAATAGAGAATCGTTGTTAGAGAAAACGAAGAGCCAGGACTTTTTTGATACGAAGATTAAAGAACAAACGGAGAAAATGCAAAACGAATTTGAAGAACAATGCAAACTTTTTCAGAGAAGGAGGGATATAGAAGAGCTGTCAAGATTTACAAAGCAGCATATCGTTTCTAGGAGAATGAAAGACGCCCGCATGCAAGATCTCGATCGTATACAGAAAACAAATAAAGAACTAGCAGCAGAGTTAGAAAAAGTCGTAAATGATAAGAAATTCTCGGATGAGAGGAGCATTGAGCTCATAAAAAATCTTGACGAGGAAGGGAAGAAGGTATTGTGTCATGATCGCGTACAAAATATAAAAGAATTAGCAGCGAAGTTGGAAGAAGTTGAAAAGGATAAGAAATCTGCGGTTGATAGCAGAATTGAGCTCTTAAAAATTCTTGACGAGGAAAGGAACAAGGTATCATGTCTTAAAGAGAAGTGTGTGAGCCTTGGGAAGGGTATTGAGAGGCAGAAAAAAACGTATATGGAACGAGAGATTACCTATAAGTTGAAGATACGCGAGGAGAAGGAGAAACTCGAGGTAGAAAGGGAGAAAAATCGAGCGTTGGAAAAAGAGGTGGACAAGTACAAGAGATTGATTGAGGAAAATAGCCTAATCGCGTGCAGGAAAGAAGGCTTGTGGAGAAAGGAGATGTTGGAAGAGGTCGAGAAATGGGAGAAAATGATGATGAGGATGGAAAGGATGGCGGGTGTGGAAGATCGATTGGAGAAGGCGGGAGAGATGAAGGCCGACGGTGTGGAAAATAAGGTTGAGACTCAGATACTGGTTGCTGGAAATACAAATGAGTATGAGGATTGTATGTTTGGAAGTGAAGATGATACTGTCTATGTCGATTTCGACGGTTTTGAATTAGTATGAAATTTGTAAGTCTCATGGACTCATTGTTAGCTTATTAGTTTACTGAGTTTGGTTTAATTGACTGTTTTTATGATTATGATTATGATTTAATTGACTGTTTTTATTCTGTTGGTTAAGATAGTTTCTCATTATTACTGCTATGTTAAAGAGTAACTTCTCATCATTAGTACAAGTAATGAAAATGAGGGAAAATATAGTAATACAATCACCCCCAATACAACCCGTCTCAAACGGAAATGTTTCAGTCGGCCTCAATCCGCCACCCAGCCAAGTCAAGGTCACGTTGGCCAACCCTGACAAGTGACAAGCCAACAAGCCGATCCAGGCCGAGCCACCTGCAGGTACAGTATATATGTATGTTTAATAAAAGAAAAAACATTTGATAATGTCTTTCTGTAAAATTTTCGATATGGAGCTACTGCTATCACAGTTGTTCAAGTTTAAAACATCAATGTTCTTGTTTCGCAGAAGGCTGAGTATCAGTCATTTAAACACACACATGCACAATAAGAACGCGGATTCAAAGCATCATCTCAATAAAACTGTTTCATAACCATCGAAATTGTTACGACATAAAAGAAAGGTGGTTGTTCTTGACATAAGAAGCTTGATAAGCACTACTACTAAAACTAGAAACAGGGCTCCGAGAGATAATCAACTCTTTGATATCAACAATTGATCGCCGATCATATAAACATGGTAGCAGCGAGATGAGAGACGATCATTCAAAGGCCCACTGGTTCTCCCTTCGAACCTCCTCCTCTTCTTCCGGGGTAAAGTCGTTTGTAATGTTGAATGTCTTCCTGATTTCCTCGGGTGTCTTCCCTTTGATCATATCGGCCACTGTTTGGCATGTCAAGTCCAGCAAATTCTTGATGTTCAGATAATTAGCAGCCTGAGATAACACCATTAACAACTTGTTAGAATAAACAGTTAAATCAACCTCAAATGAGACGGTTGATCGGTCCGAAACTTGTGTATCCTTCATTGTTATCGTCCATAGGTTGGTGTCAATTAAACCATACAAATTACATTCAGAAAACAACAGCACAGTTGAACATCATATCCCTAATCTTTATCATAACAATTAAAGTAAAAAATCTACAAAACAACAAACAAATTACATGGTTATCCAAATCAAATAAAAAAAAATTCAAACTTTACTATAATCAAGCAACAAACAACACACCATAATCTTCAAATTACATACATAAAGTCAACTAAACACTAAAAAACTCACATGGGCAATAAAGATCCAAACTTTACTATAATCAAGCAAATAACAACACACAAATAATAGAATAAGACCGTCTTACAATATGACACGGACATTTTATTGGTTAAAAACCCATCTCACACTATAAGACAGTCAGTCTCACACAACTAAATAAGTCAACAAATTACATGGGCAATCCACCAAAAAAAAGATGAAAACATTAATAAAATCACAAACAAAATTTCAACATACCAAGATGAGATCAAAAAGGGTACTTTGGTCAACTTTAACAAATTCTTCATCCCACTTCTTAAGCTCATCATCACCTCCAGCAACAGAAGCAGAAGTAGTAGTTGTTGTATCTGCGGTTTTCGCAGCGGCTTCGACATGTTTCTTACAATACTCAATAACCTTAGACAAAATTTTAGCAGTAACATTAGGAAGAGGAATTGCGTTATCAGCACAATCATCTTCAATCATATGTTTTATTGTTTGAGATTCTAATGCAACAATCTCGTCTAACTCGAAATCTTCACCGTCTGATGATTTTAATAAGATCTTCTTTGATATTGCTGTTTCCGCCATTGTTGTTGTTGTTCTTGCTTTTTCTTTTCTTTTTTTGAGAGTGTTTTTTGTGATGGAAGAAAAGTGTGAGGTGAGGTGGGTTTATATAGTGGAAGGAATTCTAAAAGGTTTCGGATTTTTTTTTTCTAGGTACTGTATTTTATTTCGATGGAGTTTAGGATTATGAAATTTTTTAACTTTATTTATAATTGGTTTGAGTTTATGATTTTTGTTTGTACATATACTAGTTTTAACCCCGTGCAAAATTGCAAGAGTTACTTTTATGAAAAATAGTAAAAAAATTATTAACAAAACATACCTAATCTAATTGGGTGAAATTTATGAAATTAGCCAATATATTTTACAAACAATAATTCTTGGTCAAAGTTCCATGAATATTCACGTCCAAGTCTGGTATTAGACGGGTTTTTATGCCTGGTCCAAATTTTAGTGTTTTTTTATAGTAAATTTTAATATAGAAGTTTGAATTATCATCGTTGATACATTAGTTTTTCAAATCATTGTCGTTATTCGTTATAATTTATATTTGTTGAATTTTTTTTTAAAAATTTGTAATCTCTTCAATTTATTTTTTTGGTAATCTATTGTGATTTTCATTTAAAATAGTAAAAAAAATTAGATCGAAAGTATTCCCGCCATCTCAATTATTTGTGTATATTTTATTACAATATATAAGATAAAGTTTAAAAAAATTACTGAGGCGGATGAAATCAAATTTAAAAGTTAAGGCTAAAGTTGGGAAAGTAGGAAAAATGTCAACGACGCATAATTTTTTGTTTACATTTTATAATAAAATCTGCAAATATTTTCAATCGGTTTTTCGAGTTTCAGTTTATTTGGGTCAAAATAAATAGTGAAAAAAAAATGATACACATGAAAAAAAATAAAGTAATGGAGGTAAAAAAAAAAAAGAGGGGTCTACTACTTTGTTGTGATGAGGTGGCTTAATGTGGAGGCTTTAAATGTTTGTGTTTTAATATATAGGAGATTGTCGTTATTCGTTATAATTTATATTTGTTGAATTTTTTTTTTAAAATTTGTAATCTCTTCAATTTATTTTTTTGGTAATCTATTGTGATTTTCATTTAAAATAGTAAAAAAAATTAGATCGAAAGTATTCCCGCCATCTCAATTATTTGTGTATATTTTATTACAATATATAAGATAAAGTTTAAAAAAATTACTGAGGCGGATGAAATCAAATTTAAAAGTTAAGGCTAAAGTTGGGAAAGTAGGAAAAATGTCAACGACGCATAATTTTTTGTTTACATTTTATAATAAAATATGCAAATATTTTCAATCGGTTTTTCGAGTTTCAGTTTATTTGGGTCAAAATAAATAGTGAAAAAAAAATGATACACATGAAAAAAAATAAAGTAATGGAGGTAAAAAAAAAAAAGAGGGGTCTACTACTTTGTTGTGATGAGGTGGCTTAATGTGGAGGCTTTAAATGTTTGTGTTTTAATATATAGGAGATTTTTGCAATTTACAGAGATCTTATGTAGGTAGGAGACTTGGAAAGTTTGCCAAAAGACTGGAAATAGGTCAATCGTGGCGAGTTTGGGTCGGGCAATTCAGATTCTGTTTGTTTGGGATTTTAAGAATTCGGGTCTGTTCGGATTATTTTGTGTTTGGGTGATTTTTTAGTGAGTTGTTTTCAAGTTACTTGGCAATAATGGTCAATTTTCGATAATAAATATTTAGGTCGGCTTGAATAAGTCAGGGTCAATTCGGGTTTAGGTTCCCGTCGAGTCATTCGGGTCGGTTTTACCTGGTCTAATATAAGGTATCATTGAAACCCAAAACTACTATCAGGATTTAAAGTTAAAATTTGTCACAACCATTTTTGTTAGAATCCCGATTCGATCCTACGATTATACGATTTTACGATCCAAAAACGCTTGTCCGATTCCAGATCTTGTGATTCTATTATGGTTGTAGAATCTGACGATCCAATTTTTGTGAAAAATTTTAGAGGTAGGATCATAATACGATTATACGATTTTACGATTGTACGATCCGATTTTATAGGAAAAAGAGTAAATATATATTTTATATAATGACATTGTAAAATTTGAATCTTGTGTAAGTTGTACAAACATGTTTATAAAATGACACTAAAACTATTAATCATCAATAATATATGGATAAATATGTATTTTGATCTTCAGTTTTATGTATTTACCAAATAATAAAATATATTTAGTTAAATCGTAGAATCTTACGATCCTACGATCCGCTTCTATCGATTCGATCCTACCTACCCCATCGATCCAAAGTAGAATCCTAATCCTGACAACATTGGTCACAACCAAAATTTTAATTGTGCACATTATCGAATCTCCAGTTATTCCAACCAATCAACTAATACCGAAGATAAGTACTTAATTACCTTTTTTTTGTTAGGGTACTTAATTTACCTATTTAACTATATTTTATATCTGTACTTTTAATTTACACTAATTTTCGACATTTTTAGTATGTATCGTCATATCATATTTTTTTTCCTTCGCGATTTACTTCGATTTGTATATTTAAGCGCAAGAGGATGCTTTTTTTATATTAAAAGTTGTCGATTAGCAAGACCGACCAAAAATAGAAACATTGTGAATGCACAAACATGTTTCCGAGGATGAATCCTTTCCATTTCTTTTTTGACCATTTCCTCCCACAAACATTATTATTTATTATATTACATATTTCAATTTAATTCATTGACCTTTTTATTTCCAAGTAAATCTACACCACTCGCGCGATCGGGCTCAAATTTAATCTGAAGCATTTCAGAAGTAATAATAAATCTCCAAAAGAATCCTTACTCATTCTCAAAGGCTTATAATGAAACAAGCGGTGTCGTCGGAGCCAGGATTTGGATTTAAGGGGGGCGAAAAAATCGAATGACTAATAACATAGGATTTGGATTTAAGAATCCTTACTCGTTCTCGATTTGTAAAGAATGAAAAAATATGAATTAAGAAGTACGGAGTATTTACTTTATTTTATTTACATGTTTACAGCATACAGATTTGACATTTATGTATTAAAATTCTTTAAACTAAAAGTAAAAGCTAGAAGAACAAAATATGTGCTTCTACTTCTAGCTCTCCAAATTGACTTTTGGGTTTAATTTTTTTTTTAACTTTTTTAAAATTGATTATTTGGCCAAATTTGTGCTTATTTAGTGGAAAATCACTCTTAAAAGTTAGGTCAAACATGCACTAAATTTATTTGGGTGCTTTTGGTTTTCTTTGGGTGGGAATATGTTGTACGTATATGTTATCCTGATCATTCCAAGGCTTCTTGTGCTTCCGTTTCATTTTAATTCAACACTAGGTTTTTTCTTCTATTTTTCCTTCTTGTTTTAATTATGCATTCAATTATGATTTCTACTTGTTTATTTAATGATAAGTGACATCAAATTTACCTTTTAGTAAGAGTAGTTTTTTTTTTGTTTTTTTTAAAGAGTAAATTGTTTTAATCAGTCTAAAACTTTAGTAAAAAAGGTAGCTGATGAATTTGAAAAGAGGCGCCATAGTCACTTGCGAAATAGTGGACTAACGTAGAGTATCATGTTAAGGCTTTTATTCATAAACGTAGTATCCTGATGATTTGAGTCGTGTAATTTATTTTTCTTACTCCGTATCATTTAGAGTAGTTACTTAATTTTAATAACCTATGAATTGTAATTATCCCACTAGAGATATTTTATATTTATCCGGTTGATTGAAAGTAAAGTTTAGACCGTTGAGTTGATCACATGGTCGTTAATCGGAGTATTTGTAGGTTGATAATACTCGACCCTTTATTTTATCGTGACTATTTTGTTCGCCCTCTATATCACAAATTGTAGTTCGTAAAATGCTGTAACAAAGAAAAGAACAAGAGTACCGAATTTTGTAGTGACGTGGTAAGAGAGCCACTGCCTTGAAAACTATTTTCCGGTACGACCGTGGTGGCGATCAGCAGATGACCGGTAGTTCCCCAAGGATTTACACTACAGCACCCGAGGTTGCCCACTCAAGACCCGAGAGCTTTGGAACGATTAAGAACAGTACCCAGAACTTATAAGTAGTATAGACAGAAGAAGAGAGGGAGAGATGTTGTGAGGATGTGTTTCTGTATTGTGTATACTGCTCTATTTATAGGAAAAATAGAGCAGTTACAAAGAGCAAAACCGTAGCCAAAAAACCAGGAGTCAAGGGCAACAGCTGAACAGGAAACAGTCACATTTGACTAATTTGCTCAAACCACATACAGTGAATGTGGACACTCCACATTACACACACAAGCCCAAAAACACGAGTAAAAGTGGGCCAGGGCCCGCACCACAGGTGCCTTACCCAAACCCGAGCCGAGCCGGGTAGGGTCGGCGCGCGCGTGTGTTTGGACCCAAACCCACAGGCCCAACACTCTCAACAAAACTCTCTTTGTTCATTCTATTAACCCATTAAGACTAATGGGTAATATAAACACAAGAGACTTCCTTCTCCCCACCGATGTGGGATAGCTAGAAATGAAAAAAGGCAGCCATCATTCCAACACAAATACTACAAAAATCTACTATACATAAAATCACAAACATTTAAGGGATTTCTATTGGTTCCTACTTTTAAGGGATTGAAAAATGCTCTTTATTTGTGTATGGACTCCACGTTCTTTTGAGTAATTTAATTACCTCCAATGTTTGCAGTTTGATATGCAACTCAATGTTACACTATTCCTGATTTATATGAAAAATAAAATAAAATAGCTCATCCTTCAATTTATTATTGAACAAGGCATTAAAATTAAAAAAATGCAATCTTCATTTAATTATACATGGCATTTAGGTTTGTCTAATGGCATTTAATTATACAAGGCATTAAAATTAAAAAAATGCAATCTTCATTTAACATAACTCAATGAGATTATGAGGTTGAGCTCCATTTAGGTTTGTCTAATGGCATTTGTTACAGCAATATAACTTGGCTTAGTAAAAATCTTTCACTCATGTTTGTTTGGCACTACTTTGGCCTATTTTAAGGTGTGGGATATTATTTTGATTGTTTGGTTTGGTCAATCCGTCTAGCCGACTAAATCCCTAATCATTTGTTATGTACAAATTCTTATTAAAGATGATATATTAGCAGTCTTAAACATAAAACGAGTTTAACATAGTAGATCCTACAAAAGAGTAATATTTGGGGACTAACAAAAAACTTAACCTATTTATCCAATTGGAGTGTCATTTGATCCGTCTTAATTTAAAGACGGATATATCCATGACTCCATCTTAAGATAGATTAATTATTCATCATTTGATATATTAAATTGGCCAAATATTTATAGTACTGAGGGAAGGGAAAACCTTCAAGGTTTTGGCTCACAGTAAATTTAAAAAAAATATTTATGTAGGTATGGATTTAATTTAATTTAATTACTCATTACAAAAGAAAAAAGAACCTAAATAAATAACTGGGATGGAGAAGTATTTTATTTGATAATTCAAACTTAATAATGAAAATTTTTCTCGAACATAAGTTCCATTTAACGTGATATAAACTGTCAAAAAATCAAATAAAGGAGGTTCAGGCAATTTGCATGGGTTCAAGCTACAATTAGTCAAGTCTTCTTTCTCTTGCCAATATAATCTTCATCCGGTGAAAATGCACGAGCCAGGTTAAATTAATCTATCTACATTTTTAGATGATTGTAACTTGCAGTTGTGCTGCTTGTGCATGCTAATATAATATCATTAGTATAAAAACAGTTAATATATTAGACACATGTTTATGTATAAAAATGTCATTATTATCAAACATTTTAATAAATTTATGCTTTTCAAAACAAACCCGTGCATTATTTTTGCACGGGAATCAAACTAGTAAATCATTAAATTAAAAAACCTAACAAGGTGTTAGGAGAATATTACGGTATATATTGTATTATACCGTAATCGGAATAATATCATAATAAGAATAAGCTATCTTATATAGCCTATAATAGTTGATATGATTTAGATTGTGGAGTACTATAAATATCGTACCATTGTAATCATTCGAAACTCGAACGAACGAACATTAATAATACGATTTCCTTTATGAAACTCTCCCCTCTCAATTTCTAATACAAGGTAAAAAGTATAGAGCTTATAATTTAGGGCAAGACATCGAATATTTTTGTATATGACAAATACTGCGAAAAATACGATGAGTTACATGAAAATTATAAAACTTGTATTTCCTCTTTATTTCCATCACTAATAACTTATAATTTTTCAACAAGAACAATAATCTAGGCATTAAACTCTACATAAATAGCTAATTTCAAAAACAAAATTTTGTAAGATTAAAATTTCCAACTCTCCTTAGGACTAATTTCCGATCATATTAATGTTGCAGCAGCAGCGAGACGAGAGGCGATCATTCAAAGGCCCACTGGTTCTCCTTTCGAATCTCTTCTTCTTCTTCCGGTGTAAAGTCGTTTATAATGTTGAATGTCTTTCGGATTTCCTCGGGTGTCTTCCCTTTGATCATATCGGCCACTGTTTGGCATGTCAAGTCCAGCAAATCCTTGATGTTCAGATAATTAGCAGCCTGCGATTATAAACAATCAATTAACAACTTGTTAGGATAAACAGGCAGGCCTATGTTAAACAAGAAAGTGATCAATAACTAAAAACCGTCTTCACCCTATAAGACCGTCTTACACAAGACAGTGATCAATAACAATTAAGTCAGCAAATGACATGGGCAATCTACAAAACAAAAAAAATGAAAACTTTGAACGTACCAAGATGAGATCATAAAGGGTATTTAGGTCAACTTTAACAAATTCTTCATCCCACTTCTTAAGCTCATCATCACCAGCAACATCAGCAGTTGTTGATGTTGTATCAGCGGTTTTTGCAGCGGCTGCTTCGACATGTTTCTTACAATACTCGATAACCTTAGACATTGTTTTAGCAGTAACATTAGGAAGAGGAATTGCGTTGTCAGCACAATCATCTTCAATCATAAATTTTATTGTTTGAGATTCTAAGGCGACAATCTCGTCCACTTCGAAATCCTCACCGTCTGATGATTTCAACAAGATCTTCTTTGATACTGTTGTTTCCGCCATTGTTGTTGTTGTTGTTTTAGCTTCTTTTTTGTTCTCTTTTTTTTTTTGCGATGAAAGAAAAGTGTGGGGTGAGGAGGGTTTATATAGTGGAAGGGATTCTAAAAGATTTCGGAGTTTTTATTCAATGGAGTTTAGGATTATGGAAATTAGTTTTAACTTTAATTGGTTTTGGATTTTTGTTTTTTAATTAATTAACAAATATCTAATGGACGTAGGAGACTTGGAAAGTTTACCAAGAAAGGGATTGCCATAGACCCAAACCTAAACTAAAATTTATTTAATATGCCTTTTATTAATCTTGCAAAAAAAAAATTCAGATATCTTTATTTTGTCAATTTATGAAAGAGTATCATATGAACTAGATTTGGTAACTGAAAGAGATGTTATCAACAAGAGACTTATACTCTGTTTGGCAAGTCATTTCAGGTAGCTTATTTGAGCAAGGTTAAATATTTGATCAAAATTTCAGGTATCTTATTTTTCTGAATGTATTACGCAAGTAAGCTAAATGAAATGAAATGCTACATATGTTAGCATTTGAGATTTCAGATACCTGAAATGGTTCTATGTTCCTGTTTTACCCCTTCAATCAATAATACTTAATTATTATTATACTAGATTTCATGCCCGTGCGATGCACGGGTTTACGTTAATGTCAATTTCGTAACTTTTCTATAACAGTTAACTTATAAAAATAAACTTTTGAAGTTTTAAGATTATAATAAAATATACTCCGTAATTTTTTAAAAAATAATATTGATATATTGATTCAACTTATTCTATTTTAAACATATGTTACCAACCTTATCGGAACGCAAGTTATATTTGATCTATATTATGACTCGAAAAATGATTCAAAGTACCTAAAAATTAAGCTCTTTAAGACAATGTTTAAGAAACTCAAAAGATTTTGGGTTGATCACCCCACCTTATGTTAGTTGTTCGATATGGAGCAATTATACTATTTATAGTTATTAGTATATTCGCCACACATATATTGTTTTTCAATGTGAGATATATAACATACTAAGAATTACACAAAGTATATGCAAATAATATGAAATTCTATACTGTAATGATAGCCTTTTTTTTACCACGAATCTAATTATATTATTTTCATAACTAATACAAAATTTAAGAGCTCTCCAAAACAATACTCTCTCCGTCTTAATTATTTGTTTGTCTTTGATTAAAATACTCCTAAAAAAAAGGCAAACAAATAAATGACCGGGACGAATGGAGTATTTGAGAGACTTAAATGACTTTGGGTTCATCTCTAAGTTTCAAGGACGACTGTTATTTATAATCGCGTGATCATCCCAGCTTATGATATTTCTCCGATGTGGGACAATTCTTCTATTTATACATATTATATTCACCACACTTACAATACTTTTCAATGTGAGACAAATAACAAATTTGGTAGTTACCATTAAAATTATTATATATGATACTTTCCTAAATTAATTTTGATGATGTAAATTTCATTAAGGTAGAAATAATAATACAAACTTTTAAAATCTCTGAAAGATAATACTTGAAATATTCAAAAGATTTTGGGTGAATATCTAAGTTGAAAGATGACTCATTTTCACTATAGTTTTTGTGAATTGAATGTAAAAAAATTTATATACAAATTATAAACACCACTTGAATATAATATAGGAAATGTATATTGAGATAAATAAAATATTTTTCACTTTATTTTTTAATGATATTTTCCTAAATTAATTTTTGATGATGTAAGTTTCACTACTGTGGATACAAATTTTTAACAGCTCTGTAAGATAGTATTTAAGAGACTCAAAAGATTATGGGTTGATATCTAAGTTCCAAGGATGAATCTTATTTATAATTATAGGATCAGCCTAGCTTATGATATTTTTCTGATATGGGACAATATACTATTTATACGTAATATATTTACCACACTTGTATTATATTTCAATGTGGGACAAAATAACTTATTAAGTAGTACACCATCAAAATTATTACTTATATAGGATATTTTCCTAAATTTTCTAAATTAAGTTTGATTATGTAAATTTTACTATTGTGGAATTAATAATAAAAAATTTTAAAGGTTCATTAAACCAATACTTAAGAGACTAAATGACTCCTATTTATAATCATGATTAGTATATATATTTTCTACAAATACATTATTTTTCAATGTGAGACTAATAACACATTAAGTAGTTTATCATCAAAATTATTATTTATGATAATTTTCTAAATTAATTTTTGATAATGTAAATTTAACTATTGTGACTATTATAATTCCATTTTGTTAAGAGCTCTCCAAAACAATAATTAAGAGACTTAAAAAATTGTAGGTTTATACCTAAGTTCAAGGATGACTCATATTTATAATCATAGGATCACCCTATGTTATAATAATGTTTCAATGTGGGACAATTTCCAATTTATAAGTAATATATTCCCCACACATACATTATTCTTCAATGTGGGACTAATAACAAACTCATTATTACACCATCTTTTTTCATATAATATTTATTTCTTAACTATTACTAAACTGTTATATTAATATTAGAATAATAAAAAAATATTTTAAATGTCATTTATTAAATTTTTAAAGTCATTTATTAACATAACAATATAAAAAAATAGTTTAAAAGCTCGTGCGATGATCATATTTATGATCACTCCACTTTATGATAATTTTTTAATGTGGTACAAATTTTGATATTTATACGTAGTATAAATTCACAAGTCAAGATACCTACATTGTTTTTTTCAATATGGAACAAATAACACATTAAATAGTTTACCATCAAAATTATTATTTATGATAATTTTCTAAATTAATTTTTAATGATGTAAATTTCACTATAGTGAAAATTATTATACAAATTTTAAGAGTTTTGTAAGACAATATGTAAGAGGCTCAAAAAATTTTGGGTTGAAATTTTAGTTCCAAATATGATTCTTATTTGTAATCATAAGATCACTCACCTTATGATGATTTTCTGATGTGAGACAATTCTACTATGTATAGGTAATATATTCACCACAACTACATTATTTTTCAATGTATGACAAATAATATACTAAAAATTACACCAAACATGTTCAAATAATATGATTTTCTATACTTTTCAGGGTTTTTTTTCACCACGAATCTAATTATACTATCTTCATAATATTTTTTACAATACTTCAATTTTTTTTAATAATACCTCTTAAAATTAATTTTTGATGATGTAAATTTAACAATTGTGAAGATAATAATAGACAAACTTTTAAGAGATCTCTAAGACAATACTTAAGAGATTTAAAAGATTTTAGTTTGTTATATATGGTCCAAGAATGATTCCTATATTTAATCATAGGATCACTCACCTTATGTTAATTTTATGATGTGGGACAATTTTACTATTTATACATAGTATATTCATCACATCTACAAACTTTTAAGAGATCTCTAAGAGATTCAAAATTTTTGGGTTGATACATAAGGTTTAAGGATGACTACTATTTATAATCATAGGATTACCCACTTTATTATTTTTCCAATGTGGAAAAATTCTATTATTTATATGTAATATTTTTAGCACATCTACATTATTTTCCAATGTGGGACAAATAATAGTTATGAATTTAACTTTAATTTAAAGAGTTTCTAAAAAGTTGAAAAGTTGATAATATTATTAGGAAAATAATTAATTTAAAAAAATATAATCAAAATTTAAGAGTTTAACCATCACTTGGAAAGTATGTATGAATATGATGTTGAAAAGTTGATAATATTAAAATTCAATCTTTATATAATAATATATTTTATTTAATATTTTATTAGCCTAATAAAATTATGTGTAAGGTAGTTTTATCAATAAAAAATAAAATAGTGTTTTGAAATAGTTGGAGACTCTCTTGTTGCCTGGAAAAAGCCTCTTTTATATATATTGATATTGATTTATATCTTTTCTAACCGGATGATCAATATATGCAAATTAAACTAATAATAATAATCATATATAAATAATCAATTAATTATGGTGCTTTGTTGTCACTTTGTCATCTTAGTGACTCTTCTTGTCTCCCTCCCTTCAAGTTTCTACTCCAACTATGAGTTGTAAAAGGCTACTTTAGTCTAATTGAGTCCAAGTTATGAGACTTCTCCTATAAAAGATTTGAACTATGCTAAGTTTAATTAGTAGACAAACATGTTTCATAAATTATAAATTAAAGATGAATGTGTAAGGAATTTTGAATGAAGTATATTGCTACAAAAATTGAGATTCAAGACCAAATTGGCATGAACCATTGACGTTTCCATCACTCTCTTCTTTTCCTCATACATATTTAGGTTTTAAGATTGCTAACTTGGTCTCAAACTTAAAACGTAGTCATTTAGACATTTCAATACATTGAAATTTGAATTTATACTATAGTATCTGACTGTCTATATGAGATGGTAAGCATGGTACAGAATATTATACAGGTTTTACACATATTAGATTGTTACGAACCATTGAGTTCAAACATTCCATAGTATTGAAACGCAAACTTAAGTTATAAGGAGTTTTCTTTGTCATGTAAGGTTCTATTACGTAGAAGTAGAGTACGACTTGACCATCATTAAATATCACTTTATACTTTTCGACGATTAAAACTTCTATTCTAAACTAGTTTTAAACTCGTGCAAAATTTGCACGGGTCCTTATATCATTCGTTATTAAATACATGAACTTATGGATGACTGGATGAACGTTATTAAATGTGCAATACCGTGATATTAAGTCTATAATTAAATATCCAACGTACATAAGTGCAATTTAAGTAACAGTTCTACTCCTAACGACATAATACTGCTTTTATCATTAATATTAATATATATAATGTACATATAACACACATTTAACTTAGGGAGGAAACGATGTCCATTTTTGACGACAATGGTTTTCATCATTAACGCAATTAATCTAATAAATTCAATCTATTAGTCGCCGCTTCCAACGACTACCACAGTCCACAGGGGTCTCGCCCGTCTTGACTTGTGGTTGGGGCTTGGGAACTCCCTTAAAACTCAAACGGTATTTGATAGACGTAAAGCGAATCAGTTTTTCTAAAATCAAAATGTCGAATCACTAAATGAAACAACGTAAATAATCGATTTCAAAAATATGCACGAGAAGTTTTAAAATTATAATATCCTAAATATGTTAATTGATACGATTAGTTAACACGTAATAGTTTCATTTAATAATAGAATAACTGTTCCGATTAGAATGTTTTATTTTAACCCACATATAAGTAATTATGTAACAGTTCGTAAATATATTATTAAAAAACCATATGACAATTGACATATTTTTATTTTCAGTTAGTTTTGCTTTAGACGAAGATATACGTCTTGAATTTAAAACGGGTTAAATACCATTTTACATGTACATGTAGGAT
Source organism: Heliosperma pusillum (assembly GCA_022085475.1). Classification (NCBI taxonomy): domain Eukaryota; kingdom Viridiplantae; phylum Streptophyta; class Magnoliopsida; order Caryophyllales; family Caryophyllaceae; genus Heliosperma; species Heliosperma pusillum. The sequence continues at coordinate 33,394 of JAIUZE010045412.1, read as the reverse complement.
AAATATTTTTTTTTTCTCTTATGCATTCTGTTTTTGTCTTATTTATCTCACATGGGTTCATTTGACCGTCTTAAAATTAAAACGGATGTACCCGTCTAAAATGAAATTTTGTCTTTTATTTTATAGATACATAGAAGCGTGAGTAGCAACCTGTGAACTCGTATAATATTGGCTTGGGCCATAGTAGGGCGTCCAAGACAATATGAAAATATTCATTTTGCAGTCCAAAATATATACTATAAAAGTATAAGATGATATGGTAAGTTGTAGCTGCTAACCATTTAAAACCCCAACACATACCTCCAGAAGACTAAACCCTACGCCGCCTCAAATTACCACATTCCTCATTATCAGTCAATCATCTGAGTCAAGCGGTCAAGCCTCCATTTTTGTTTTTTCTAAAAACTGAAATGAGCAAAGATCCAAATTACGATTGAAAACTCCACAAATATTTCTCCCTGCACTACCACAAATTACTACTGTCTCACCTTTCTCTCATTTCAATTTCGTCTCATCTATGTCAATCCAATCTCTGAGGTTGGCTTTACATAAAGTTCAAATTTTTTTGGTAGAAGATTGCTATTTATTATTGATCATACGAATTCTCACCATTAATCACCATTTCAATATCTCCATTTCGTTATTAATCACGATTTTTTCAGCCATTTTTATTGTCATATAAATACACTTTTTTTTACAGTAGTTTCGAATCTGCAATTTTCTATTTTTTTTCCATCAATAATTTCAAACCCAAAAATTTCTGGATAATTTTGTTTTTTTTTTTATTTCAAGTGGATTATACACTTCTAATTCTATTGAGCCTAAGTTGATGTTTTTTTTTTCATTTGTGAATATGTAAATAAAATAAATTTGAGTTGTTAAGATTGTGGAGCGTTTAAATAAATCATTAGTGTTAAGTGTGAGGAGAGAGGGTAATTAATGTTTTGCTTTTGATGTGGGGTCCGCTTTTCCTGAATTTCTGCAGCCAATCAGAGAGCATGAATTGTTTCTGCTTTACTATATACGAAGTAGTAGATTTCTAAAAACCCCTCACTAAACTGACAATTGACAATTTCTAAAAGCACGGCAACTATGCTTATAAACAACTCGACGAAAACCTTATCATTAAATTATATTTCAGCATCATGGAACTAACGACCCACACCATAAACATTGATATATAAACAATATAGATAAAACATCACCATTCAATAATATAGAGGACTACATCTTACATTATTAGATTAAATTTCGAAGGCAGGGCCCTAATGATTTTGGGGCGTTTAGTATCGTTTTTCCACATTGAAGATACCCGATTTTGGACTGCATAGAAAAAGAAACATTATCAAAAACCATAATAATACTACTACTGTCTACTACTACTAATAATAATAATAATAAAGGTCGAAAACATCATATTTACATATCAGGAGTACAAAATAATGTGAGAAATATCGGTATATTTCGTCATTAAATTACGGATTATAACGAAACTATAGTATATGAATTACGAGTCATAAATGAATTGCATAATATAAAATTATAGGAATTTAGATTTAACCTTTGGTCCTAGCAAATTTGGCCTATGAACAATATCGAAATCGATATTCTCCTAATTGTTGCACCCAAGATGCTCCGAGATATGCCTTGCTTGTGCTAGAATTTTAGAGAAAAGTTACTGCTAATTTTTCTTTTCCTTTTGTGATGATGAATGATAGAGAGAATTAGAGAGAGAAATCAGAATTTTTCTTGTTCTTCTTGCTCTATTCGGCCGTGACACCCAGGTCGTAGAAGGAGGAGTCTCTAGACCTGGCAAAAGCAACCCGACCCGATTAACCCGACCCGAATAACCTGACCCGTGACCCGAAATTAACCCGAACTACAACACCCGAATGTGACCCGAAACCCAATTGGACCCGACCAGACCCGAACATGACCCGATCTTTCTTGACCCGTAACTGACCCGACCCGAAAATAACCCGATTCAAAATCACTCAGCCCGAAAATGACCCGACAAAACATAGCTTTAATTGAACCAAAAAAACTTAAAATGGCCTTTTGTATCTTATTCTTTGACCCGAAAAATGACCCGACCCGAAATAACCCAACCTGGTTGACCCGAAACGAACCCGACAACAAACCCGAAACAAACCCGAAACCCGAAATAACCCGACCCGACCCGAATTAACCCGAAATCAACGAGAGACCCGAACTGACCCGACCCGAACTGGCCCGACCCGAACCCGATCCGATTGACCCGTTTGCCAGGTCTAGGAGTCTCTCCTCTTTTTACTACTCTTGTTATTAGGGTTTTGACCTAGTTACCATAAGAGAATAATAGGAGATCTTTTTCCCTTATTTTATCTCCTCTTAACCGAAAAATTAAGAGAAGAAAAGACTATTTTTTCTTTCCTTTTTCGGTTATATTAGCATGTAATATAATATATCCGTCAACTATAAATATCCGTATATGTATAATTTGCTAATTAAATATAACATATTATGTTTAATTACGAATTAACATTTTAATTCGTTTAAGCTTATATTATATACATTGATTAAATATAACGGTTTATATTCAATTAAGAATTACATTTAATTCGTCTCAGCTAATATTATTTAATCGTTATTAAATAATCGTATCATCATTACATTGACTAACCTTTTAGTCATATACATCGACTAACCTTTTAGTCATATAATAAGGCATCAATATGATTATATTATTCATATAATCACATCTCTCAGACACATCCTTTAGGTGTGACTTTTAGGGACAAGTTGATCACCGCCATTAAAATGACAATAACGTCAAACTCCTAGCAAGCCAACCGTTATCGATAAACGTTATTCAACTGATAAGAATACTAAGTATACCCTGTGAACCTGTAAGAGATTTATTCATGTTATCACACTAACTGTGGAGGACACTAGCTTCAACAAATAAATCATGTTTAAAAAAATATGACAGGGGAAGGAGAATATGAGAGGGGGTATATGCATGTTTCATATATTTTTTTTGGACGAAATACTTATATATAAATATATAATGACATGTAAGTATCCTAATCAACATCATATACATGTAAGGTAAAGAATTATAACTCTATCTAACTTCTAATTTCTGGAATAGCGATCAATTTCTTAGACATTAATGTATTAGTAATTGGATTATAATTAAATTTAGATTTTCATATATTCCGTAAAAGAGCTTCAAAAAAGTTGGAAAGTAGGAAAGTGGAAGGACTATCCGAAATAGGATTTTTTAATAACAGTTTTTTCCAAAAGGGTTAATTGATTTTATAATAATATATTTTTCAAAGGTTTAATTGATTGTATAATAATATTTTTTTCCAAAAAGTTTAATTGATTATATTTTATAATAAGTTTATTTCCCAAAAGAATATATTTTCCAAAAAGTTAATTGAAATTTATTTAAAGAGTTCCTATAAAGGTGGAACCACTCACGTGCCTCGAAAAAAGCCTCTTTTATATATACATGATATTGATTTTAGATGATATTGATAAAATAAATTATAGCTTGAAATACAAGTTAATTAAAAATTAAATAATATATTACAATTTTTTTTAATAATCTATTTCCATATTATCATCCTCCTCTTCACTTTCCACGTCTTCGTTTGAGCTTACACCATCAAATCTTTAGGTGACATTGTGTTTTGATTTAATAAAAGTCGTACAATAATTATCTTGTGCGACGTTCTTATCCCGTGTATGTTTGCAAAATGTGACCACTTTTTGGTTAATAGTGACTACTTTTGGGTAAATAGCAGTTATCCTACGTGTTTGATCATTATATATGATAATATTATCAATTATCTACTGGTCGTACATGAGGCGATCGCGCAAGAGATTTTGTGAAAATCGTAACTTTGGTATGTATCTAACTTGCCTTAAACTTAAGATGGATAATGTCCGTCTTAAATGAGATCATCTCAATATATAAGATAAAATATATTCATGTGAGATCTTGTTTTATTTGTCTCTCTATAAGTACATTAAAAATATTCAACTTTTATAATATTTAAAAAAATTAGTTAAAGATATTTACGTTGTAAAACTCACGTAAGCAAGCGTGAAAAAGCAATTACCATTTGGTGTTGAGTAGAAGAGAAGTAGGGGATTTTCTTAACTTATTTTTGCTGAACTTAACTTAAATTATATATGTTGAACTTAACTTATTTTCCTTAACTTTTTAGAACTTATTTTTACTGAACTTAACTTAAATTATATTTGTTGTAATTAACTTATTTTTGCTTAAATTTCCCGAAATTATTTTTGTTGAACTTAACTGAACTTATATATCCTAAACTTAACTTATTTTTGCTTAACTTTTATGAACTTAACTTATATTTGTTTAACTTAAGAAAAAATAAGTCCAAAAGAACAGGGCATATGTGTGACATTGTTGACTTGAGATTGTGTTGTTTGGATGGGTACGGGGAACTGGATCCCTTTGTGGCGCTGTCATATGCGAAGGCCCGCCTGGAGCCTCTTCTAGTGGGCCCGCCACTAGAAAAGACGTGCACGTTCAATGCTTCGGGGATTGGTCAAGACCACATGATGTCGTGTGGTTTGTAGTAAGCATCGGGGATGCCTTGTTATTAGTAGCAAGCCCCCTTGATTGTGATTGATATTGATGCCTTCTGATTTGTAGCAAGCATTGAGATGCCTTGTGATTGTAGCTTGTGATTGTGATTGTGATTGATTCATGTGATTTGTGCTGGATTCGGACGCTTACATTGTGTACATGTATGCTCGCGTGGACATTATCACTTGTTATTACTATATGTTGCGTATTGAACTTCCTACTTAACCTTTGGTTGACTTGGTTTGCTACTTGTGAATTTTTTTTAAAAAACTATCTACGGTGGTCCATTTGACAATTTCCGGTCTTGTGGTGACTAAGTTGGCCATTCGGGTACTCGTGGTGATGACGATACTCGAGACATGGGACGAGTCGTCGTTATGTCGAGTCTAGCTTAGATTGGATAAGCTAGGCATTAGACTTGTTTTCTTTCTGCTGCTAGTCGATTTGTATCTTTAAGGTCTTGGTTTGTATATCACTAAACTTCAGATGTAATAATAATAATTATTTAATTGATGTTTTGATGCACTACCTCGAGAAACTGAGATGATAGCATCTTCGTCTACCTTGGCCGGATAAATAGGGGTTTTACAATGTTGATTAATAGCAAATAAGTTACTCCCTCATATTCAATGTATTCTTCCCCTTTCATTTCGGCTCTTAGATTAAGGAAATGAATTTTGACCACACAAAACACACTACCCCACACACAAATGAATTTAGACCACACAAAACACACTACCCCACATTCAAAAAAGGAAATAGGGAAGAAAACATGAATAACCGAAAAAGAAAATAGGGAAGAATACCATGAATAGGAGGGAGTATTAGATAGTTAATATAAGACGGAGTTAGTTAGCATTTAGTTACAACTAACTAACTGAAGTTTGTTAAAAAAAAATCACCGCTAGCATATTTAGCATATATAGGTGTCGTTTGGCCTTGCTTATGTAAAAGTGATTTTCCTTTTTAAAAGAAGTTTATTCATAAGCTACTTTTTGGAAAAGTTGTAGTTGTTTGGCCAAACTTTTGTAAAAAAACGTTTTCTTAGAAAATTATATGTTTGGCCTAACTAGTTTCATTCGGCTTTTTTTATATTAAAACTATATAATTACCGTTCATAACTAATATATAAAAAAATTATGTAGTCACTCGACAATTACACTAAAACTATATAAATACCCTATAAAACTATAATTTTACACACCTAGTGGCACCGATAAATATGAGGCAAGGGCTACAACTCTATAAATATGGAGTTGATATTATCGGGTACTTTCATGGCGTATGTGAGAGAAGCAAAGATTGAGTAGAGATGAGAAAAAAATGGAGTTTACAATAATACAACATATAAAAAGAAGGTAGGCAAAAAAAATGTGCACAAGTAATCCAGGGTTTTTGCTCTTAAGTGGAAAAGTAGAAGCTTCTACTTTTGGAGGTCAATTACCAATTTTTGACTTTTTAAAAATTGTTTTAAACCTCCCTAAGTTATACTGTTTGGCCTACCTACTGCTTTTTCAGTTACAAAAACACTTTTAAAGCTAGGCCAAATAGCACCATAGTATCATTGTATTGAGGATATACTTGTAATGACAAAATAACACAAGAAATATTCTTTGTAATTATAAATCATAATCAAATATTAAGTACATTCTATGAAGTATTAAGAGAATATTAAATCCAAGAAATATTCTTTGGATCATGCACTTTTCACTTAATAGCAATTTGTTTTTATACCTAAATTCTTATTTCAGACGGACTATTTCCCGTCTGAAAAATAAGACGGAATTATGTTACCACTTTTTGATAAAATGTAACCACAGCTTATATCAACTTTTTTTCAATAGTGGTTACATCTAACTGTAAAGTGGTTACAAAATCTCGTATTATTGTTTGAGATCAAAATGATCCGTCTAAAGCAAGACCAACTGATTTTTATAATCCGTGCGCCTTTGAATAAAAAGAACACAAAAGCTAGCACAATAAATTCATTCGGAAATAGTGTATTAATCTCTAGTTGGTTTAAACATGTTAATTTGATATTCATAAATTCTCATTTAAGATGGGTTGATCCGTCTTAAGCTTAAGACGGGTTAAGCCCCTCACAAAGAGCATGTGAAGGGAAAGTGGGGGGATCCATTTTTCCGCCACTTGCTCTTTGTGAGGAGAGCTTGACCCGTTTTAAACTTAAGACGGGTCGCCCCGTCTTAAACGAAAATTGTTGTTTGATATTAAATCTCTACTCGACATCAAACGTCTTAACACGATCTTAGTCATTTTGTGATAGCATAAGTACTGTAGATACTACCTTACCTTAAATGTGATCACGATGATCTTTACTACCCTCGTAGATGCGGCCACATACATTTGTGTCGTTTTTAGATATGTGACATTTTTTTTTTCAAATCAATAAAATGATAAAAGAGTATAGGAAATTAATACATTTGTCCTCAATTATGAGAGCTTTCTATTCTTCTACTACAAAATTTTGAAAGAAAAAGGAGTGAACTTATGTACACACACCTTATCATGAAGATCCAAGAGAGAATGTACAAAAAAATCATCAGTAATTAACCTGTATGGAGATCTCTATTTGCAGCTACTCTATCTCGGTATAAATTCAGTAATTGTCATATTATTCGACGACACAATGTCATTAACACCATTCTTGGAATCTATATCTATGGAGTGCCTAATTGAAGAGTATGTAAGAGCAGGTTGTATAGGATTAGGGAGCAAAAGATTGTCAGTTTCCAACCAAAGGATCACCTGAGACATTGTAGGTCTACAAACGGCAGAATCTTGCACACATAGCATCGCTATATGTACGCATTGTGTAATTTCATTACTCGGACATGAGCTACTACCAATGGAAGAATCAATGAGTTCGCTTGTTTTTCCTTCGCTCCATAATTGCCATACCTGCAACGGAAACATGTTTTATCATGGTTTTGTAGTAATGTATCGCGTGTGCAGGCTGTTCAATATTAGAACTTTTAGGCCGCGACCACATGGTGTGGTAAGATATGGCAAGGTAAGGTCAAGTGAGTTTTTAACTTGGAACTTAGCTTGCCCGAAACCTTTCAATCTTTATAAATTTATATGGTAACATATCATGTGAATGTCTTGCGCACATTTTTGAGTTTTTACAGGTATAAAGTAGACGGCTTACATATTCAATGAGATTCATGTGCCCACCAAGCTGAAATCTTGCATTTCTATGCCCAGTAATAACCTCGAGCAACAATACACCAAAGCTGTATACGTCTGATTTCTCAGAAAATAAACCTTCCATTGCATATTCCGGAGACATATAGCCACTGCAAAAAGTGATTAATTAAGAGTAGATAAGCAAACATCTCCATAAGCGAGTAAAAGAGTTTTGTCAGATTCATTACTACCATAAACCAAGAAAATCTTGGCTTAGCCATTGAGATGGAGATATTGGCTCGATTATGAGAATCTCATTGATCATTATGAATCAAAGAAAAATTGTCGCAGGAAAAAAGAGAGCTTACTATGTTCCAACAACTCGATTTGTGGTACCGTGGTCTTGATCTCCACCAAATATTCTTGCCATACCAAAGTCTGAGATTTTAGGATTCATTTCTTGATTCAACAAGATGTTGCTAGCCTTCAGATCTCTGTGGATTATCGTAAATCTTGCATCCCGGTGAAGATATAGAAGCCCTCTTGCTATCCCTTCGATAATCGTAAACCTCTTTGTCCAGTCGAGTGCCGGTCTCTTTACCGGGTCTGTGGCGAACACCAAAAATCCAATAGGAATTCAGTTTAAGAAAATGAAGGACTATCGTTAAATTTGTTTACTTAAAAGAAGAAAGAATTATTTACCAAAAATGAAGCAATCCAGGCTCTTATTAGACATGTACTCATAAAGCAACATTTTCTCTTCTCCATGCATACAAAAGCCGAGTATTCTGACAAGATTTCGATGTTGCAATTTTGCAATCAGCATAATCTCGTTCTTAAACTCCTCCATTCCTTGTCCAGATTTTCTGGAAAGTTTCTTAACTGCTATTTCTTGTCCTCCAGGTAACATCCCCTGCAAGAAAATTCGGTGGTGTTAAGTGTATGTGCCAATACTGAATCTTTTTTCTTATTGTGACTCTGTGTTCAACAAAGTTTGGGCGATCTACGACTACGTCAATTTGGGTTTCGGTTAGGGTTATTCATTTCTGGTCTCCTGGTTGTGCAGATTGGGTTAGGTTTGTCATGTCTACTTTGGAATCTATTGTTGTAAAGAGAATGCCTCAGTAAACTGTCAATTCGTCTGATATGATGCTTTAACCGTGTAGCAACGGTTGATGCAATTTCGCACAGTTGTCATGGTAAGTAGAACAGTCTGTATTGTATGTGTTTTCAACCGGGTAAGTTGGCCTATTTTATTGTCTAAGATCGCACCTTGTAAACGGGGCCAAATCCACCTTGCCCTAGTTTGTTTTCATCGGAGAAGAAATCGGTAGCAGATGCGACGAGATTATAGTTGAAGAAAGACACATCAGGTACATTTTCACCAAGAATTTCTTGTGATCCTGACATCTCTGTTGAATATCCTCGACTTTTCTTCAATCCAGTCCTTAATCCATCTTTGCCCTCTCTCTTAGCCTTCGAAGCTGCAATATTAAATAGCACAATTAATACTCTCTACAATATAAGTGAAAACTAACTCACTATTTCAAAATATTTACCAAATTACGCCGTCTTACCTTTCAATCTGGAGATAAATTTCCAGAAACATAGAAGACATATGCAACATAAAATCACTCCACTTAGCACAATGGCAACGACCTTGGGGCTGGATAATCCCTTGTGATCTGCACATTAAGGTGAAGACAGTTAAATTACAAAAACATTACACACGCTGCAAACTTATGAGCGCCTTATGAAATACTCTATTGGCATCCTATATATTAAGATTTTGAGTTTTCCGTACACTTCATATAAAACAAATAAAAAGACAGAAGAAAGCTAATTGTATACGCGTAAGTTTGTCAAATGAAGACTTGTTTACTGGGAGAAAAACATACACGAGTATTTACGATAAATTCAAAATTAGGAAGTCCTGAAAACAAGATATCAACAGTGACAAACAAATCACAAATTCACAGATGACAATCTCCCACCAATTGCTGGTGAAACGGTTATATATAGTTCACTAAATTTTGATATGGGCAAGCTAATGAATAACGGACATGGCTCACACTTTTAATCTGCGAGACAGTATTTTAAGAGACTAACCCCAAACAAACATCCACGTTTCATCAGCGAAAGAATACAGCCATTAGATCAGTTAAAATATACTTCTAAACTACATGGATATCTGCTATTATAACTGAATAGCACATAAGTAAGACAGATTTGAACATACAAATCTGAAAGGGAAAAAAATCAAAAAACCATTGTATTTACATGAACTCCTGAAGTGTTACCAATTGGAGAATGCTACCTGTGTCAGCAGCAATTAATACGAAAAACGGAATAGATTCAAAGTTAAACAAACATACTTAAACAAGACATTTCATTGCTTTCAAAAAGAAAAAAGAAACCCTTCAAATGATCTTGCATATACAACTAGCTAATCTAACAATGTCCAATATTACTATCAATAGGTAGTCGGGAAAAAAGATGACCTACCGATGTCAGAAGAAGCAACACGAATGTGTAGTTTATTGGCCCCTGCTGGATAGTGCACAACATCAAACAAGTCACCACTCCATGTCATGCATCCAATACTACTAACATAAGAATATGCCATACATGAACAATTCTCCAAACACTTTTTTCCACATCCCTCCTCGTTGTAATTTTCATCATTCAGTAGATTAGCAAAATCAGGCAATTTTACGTTGACAACCTCCAAAAACCCGTCTTGATCAATCAGACTGCTATTATTTCTCTCACATCGCAATTGAGTCTTTCGAACACACCCACCAGACCAATTCCCTTTCCTCCATTCATCCATGTTCTTGGGCTGAAACCCGTCAAAGCAATCACAAATTGAGTTCGTATCCTCTACACAATACCCATAAACCCCACATTTGTTGTACATGTCACATTCAAAGTAAGGCTCGGACTGAGAGAGGTTCCAACTTTTCCCACCGCGAACCCAAATCAATGATTTCTCATATCCATCCCATGACATTATAAACTTAAAAATATTATTAATATTTGATGGAGAATAAGAGAAGTACATATTTCCGGCCGAATCAGCATTAGAAAGCTTAAAACCATAATTATAAAAAGCGACCATACCAGGCACACCCATGAATTTGAGGCCATTCCAGTGCCCACTACGCCACCGCCTCCTCGAACCCTCCCAAATTACAAACTGTGGAGCAGCTCTAGGATCCACACCCAATGAATAATTCCCAATTGCAGGGTCAGTAACACTTTTCCAAGATTTGAAAACATGAATTTCACCAATGTTTTGATTAACAAGCACTTTCATACCAGGCAAGTAAGTATCAGTAGGATGATCAAAACTCTGCCAACAAGTAATATTTGGACTTGAATTATCAGTATAACCCCAAATCTCAAGATTTCCAGAATTATATAAACTAACTTTATGAGAAGTTGTAAGTTGTGTAGCATTAGAAGACCAAATACTCTTCCCAAAACCATCAAAAACAATCAAATTTCCATCATTTCCCACAGTTAAAGAACCATTTTTACCAGTAATTGGTGCATTTCTATTAGCAACCCATATTATAGAATCAACAGAAATATTTGTATACCAAATTCCTACATACCTTGATGATGATTTTGGAGGACTGAAAAATCCAAACTCAAATGACCCATCTTCAGATATCAGGGTTTGCCCATCTTTTAACACATCCCCTTGTGAAATTACATCAATTGCATCAGAAATTAATGCAAAAGACAACAAATTTAGAAGAATAAATGAAATGGGTATGAAATTAAAGACAAAAAAATTAGCCATTTGTTCAATTGATCTCACTTTACTCTAGAACTAGAACTTGTGCTCATATCAGACAATATTCAAAATTAAATTTTGTTACTTCTAGTATTATGAAACAGTGCAAACATTCAAAGTCTTTACTTGATAAAGAATGTGAAAATGAAAAACTGGTCTCCATTTTTGTGTGTTATGTATTTGTAGTTGCAGTTTGAGAAGGTTATTAGCATATGACTATATGAGACAGCGTGTGTTTTCTTGGTCGTAACTCGTAACTCACTAAAAGTCTAAAGTCTAAACCACGTTCCTAAAAGGCCAAAAGTGTATAAAACAACAAATATTTGAATACTTGCTTTAAATACTCCCTATGTCTTCCTTTTTAAACGCCCCCTTAAAATTTACATTAGACTATGGCAAATTATCTCATATACTACCACAAGTGGTGTATCTTTTTAACGTCATTATAAAGTTTCTAAGTATTGTTTTACGGATTTTGACTATTATTATAAAATCTCTTAAATATTAAATTCAAAAAAATTATGTAATTAAAAAATATCACATATAAGTTCAATTAAATTTGAGTTTTGACGTCAAAAATAAAAATTTAACTTTTGAATTTTACAAAAACTTGAAAAAATATATATAAGCTCAGTTTTATATCAAGTCTGAGGTAAGACCTCCGATGTATGTCCCTTTCCTTCTACTCTCTCCGCCGGTCAATTGTTGTCGTATTCTTTTTTGGGTGTTTCGATCAATTGTTATTCTTTCTATATTATAAAGGTTTTCTACTAGTAATTTTACTTCGAATGGGACTATTATTCACTTATAATTCACTTAATGATACCATTTTATACAAGTAATAAAAAGTGATCTTTTAACGATAAAAGGTTATAATTAAAATTCTTTTTAACACGAAACTAGTGGTAACTTTTCATTAGAAAACTAGTTTTAAACCCCGTGAAAATTCACGGGTCCCTTTTTAGTTTTTCTTTTGTTTGATAATGAGATTGCTAACACAAAACTTATTTGGAAGAATGATAGTCATGTATGGATAATTAGATGAGATGAGATATAATGGCAAAAAACAATTGTCATTATCATGAATGATTGTTTAGACTTATTACATGTACATATGGCAAAAGAGCAATATAAGATATACGTATGAAAAGTCATACATTATGATTTATAGGATCGTTTCAAGAAGTCACTCACTGCTTCAATAAAGTTATTAATAATACCCAAGAAATAAATATGAGTAAATCATTTCATTGTATAAGTTTTAGATTTATATATTTCTAGAACTTTACTTATTGCGAATAATATTGCAAGCAAAGTATGATCATTGTAGGTATGATTTAATTAACTATTCACTGTCAGAAAACAGTACTAAGTATATGCAAAATAGGTAAGAAAGTTTTAGTATATACGCATAATATTAAGATTGTAACCTTAATTGTTTTAAATTAGTCTACTCCTTCGCACGTAGGACAACGCATAGGAGAAATGAAATTAACAGTGATCTTCTAATCGAATGATTGAGTATTTGAGTCTGACTTGTGCGAATAAGCATTAAGTATTTTTCTCGTTCATATCATAAATTCTTAGCCTGGAGTTCCTGTCAAAATCATTTGCTCTACTTTTATTTTATTCTTGATAAGATCCCTTTTAATGATAGGTAAATAGATAATTAGCGGATGAAGTATTTAGGCACGAACATAAAAAAATCTAGTGTATAAAGTAAGGGCAACTGCCAAAATCTAGTTCATTATACTTCTTTTGTGGTAGAGTTGACTGGTTCACAACAATTTTATTGTCCCATCGAGAAATAGTACAGCGTATCATAATAAATTTGATAAAACCAAAATATATTAAATCCTTAACTTAATCACCATGCATTGAAATATAGTAAGTCATTGATTTTTACTCTTATGTACAACAAATTTAGGCGACAAATAATGAAAGAAGGCCCCAAAGCTTGTAAACTCTACGAAAGCAAAGCGAATCCCATAAACAATTACTCCGTAATTCATCATAAGAAGGGAAACCGTGTAATGCGAAAGTAATGCTCCCAAAATATAATACTTAAAATCTATTGAAGGAGGAGTAACAATGTCCTTTCACAATATTATGTATCAGTTGGTCTTTCTTGTGACGGTTACAAGCTTGTGACGGACTAAATGTGATCATTTTATGATAAAACGTAATCATCCATAAAATGTTACCAGTCATATAATGGTTACATTTTCCATAAAAATGATCACATTTGCTCTGTCACAAGCTTGTGACGAAAAGTGCCCGTCACAAATGAGAATTTGTGATGTGATTATATATTATCATACCCTTGATCAAACACCTCATGTGCAACAAATTTATACGACAAATAGTGAGAAACGTAATGCAATGAGACAAAGTCCTCTCTAGAGCCACCTTATTACCAAGTGAATTCACAATTTTCTTGACAGTACTCCGCTAATTTTTCACATAATTTTGTCTGAAACAATTGGTTCAATCTATAGAAAAACATCAATGTCGTATTCTATCTCAAATCACGAAGTCAAATAATTATAATCTAGAAACCATTTAGTAATGGAAGATAGACAAACTAAAAATAATAAAATAATAATAAAAAGGATTAGTGGAAAATAAACGCACCATTTACATTGGAGATCAAAAGTTGAAACATTGGTAATCGAAATAAGGGTGTTTAATCTATATTTATAAGAGAAAAGGAAGAGAATCGAGTGAGCCAAAATCATAGTAGGACAAAAGAACCTCTTCAACTCCTTTGTTAAATTCCTACGAATTAATTAGAGAAATTATTACATGACATTCAATGGATAGTTAGTGGAATTTATTAAGAAATAAGGGCTTAGTGGGAGCTGAAGGGGTGGGGGATTAAGAAGAGAAAACTCATTTATTTTGGTGTTTTAGTATAACATTATTTTTTGTTTATATACACATTTTATTTTAATTGTAATTTTTTCATTATTTATCCCATTAATTAATGGGGCTAATTCATTAAAGTAGTAGAGATTTGTGTTTTAGATGTTTGTAAAGCTATACAATGAAAGGATGAGAGAGTTACATGTGGCACTCAATGTTAACCTTTTTATAGTATTGTATAGATGCTCATCTTTTGAATAGCAAATGAGAAAGAAAGTCAAAAAGTATGTCCCTTTTATAACGGTTAATGATTTGCTGGTGAAAAGCCGCACAATGTGCACAAGCACGCTATATTTTTTTGTCCAAAAATAAGTTTGACTACTCACCACCTGAGGGCTGAGGCTACAGCCTTCCTTTGACCTTAGACTTGTGTATTTATAGTCATTTTTAGGTTACCCAAATATTTGATGATACAAAAGTCAATTTCTTATTTTCCATATTATATTTTTAATCATCAATTAATTAGCAACAATAATCCACCATCCATTATTTGTTGTATTAGAATTATTAGCTAGTTTTGAATGAAATAAATTGGTTAATGAATTATTCAGCTTACACATATTGTATATTCAGATTAAGTTGAGTTCTGTGTATTATTCAGATTACACATCGACTTTAATCGGATATCAACTCAAGTATTTACACTCGACTTTTCAGATACCGTTTAGTTAAGATCAATTTTAGGTGTAATCATTTATCATCAGGTTGTCATCGTTGAATGGTTAGTTGATTACAAGAGGAGATGTAGGTTGGTTTAGGTAATCAAGTCATATTATTCAATTTTGTTTGGGTCGTATAAGATGATTTATTTGCATTTTGAGTTAGCTCATTCCGGATGAAAACAATTTTGAACTAAAGTCGAGGTTCATGTTAGATTAGTTTTACGGAGTCTAAGCTTAAATTTGACACCAATTTAAATCTAAATTTTTGGAAGTTATCTTTCATTTGATCGAATGGCCTTTCCATGATCATAAGTTAAAATGGCCAAACGAGTCATTGTCTTGTACGAGTAACTCTTAAATGTTCTTTAACTAAAAGATTGATGATATCTTGCCCCAAAATGTAGCTATAAATAAGTCATATTTGTGTGATATAGACAACCTTTTATATCAAATTTGGTCCTTTGTGCTACTTGTCCATCAATTATGCATCGTTAATTCACTAATTGGGTAGAGTAACAATCAACTTTATAAGAAATACCCACACTAAATTATAATCTTAGGAAAATAACCAATTATATAAAATAACTCATTACCAAATCAAAATGTTTGTGCCTAAATGGCATTATTTATTATATATAAGGGAGAAAACTAAGAGCAAAATATACATTGATTTGACGAATATGAAAAGGAAATTGTTTAAATTAGTACGGAGTACATAATAAATATTCCGTAGATGATTGAACTAGCTAGCTAAATGATAAAATACTAATTAAAAATGAGGCCGGTTGGCTATGAATAGTTCTCCAACTCAGGACATTAATTTGGCTAGTAGAGTAATATATACTCTGTAATTAATTAAGACTTATTAGGCCAATGTAATGTTTAATTAACTTAACTTAGAATTAATAATATTAACCAAGTTAAGCTAATTAAATTGCAATCTCAATTGACCCATAACCAAGCAATTCTTGAATCATTTGCTCAATGTGATCCTCCTCCAACAGCGCATACTGTGGGGGAGACTCAAGTTGAGAATTCTCGACCTTCACAACCGAGTCATTCTCAGGACTTGAGTATCCTTGTCCCGTCATTGTCGACCCGTACTCGGGGAACCAAGGTCCCACATCCTCAATTTTAGGGGTACTTACTAATTTTGGACTGGGCCCCTTTTGTTGGGCCTGCATTGTTGGGCTTTTAGTGATTTGTAATGAGGCCATATAGCAACGGTGAAGTTTGGCAGTTAAAGTAGCTGAAAGTAGTTTAGATGAGGAAGTTTGAGGAGCATTTGGGTTGTATGGGAAGTTAGTACGGGCCCGAACCCCACACATTAAACGGGCCGCTTCATCGTAGGCCCGTGCTGCGTCCTCGGCCGTTTCGAACGTCCCTAGCCAAATTCTCGTTTTCCTGCATTCAATTATATGAAACGTTTCATTAGTGTTGTACTTTTTCTCCAAGAAAGCTACATTGACAATTTTAAATGATTTCTTTGACAATTATAAGGAACTATAACGTGTAACAATTATATGTCCCATTATTAACATGATTGACTACGTAATATAAATTTTAACAATTCAAAGGAATAGAAATTCATGTACTCCGTAAATTTTTAGTGGCAGTCTACCAAATAAAATAAAGAAAATATAAATAATAAACTATTTAGTGAAGTACTAAAGCGAAGGTTATATACACGTAAATAAACATCACATTATTACTATAATTGAATAGGCATTATTTTTGTCAGAGAAATAGAAATTCTCGTAAATTTCTAATGCTCGTGGACAAAATAATACTCCCTCCTAGTCACTCATTTCTTCCCCTTTACCTTTTACACAAAAATTAAGGAAATGAATATGGAACACACAAAACACACTACCTCACATACAAATGAATTCAGACCACACAAAACACACAACCCCACATCCAAAAAGGGAAAGAGGGAAGATAACCCGACTTACCCAATAAGGAAAGAGGGAAGAAATGACCGATTAGGAGGAAGTATAACATTACATGGGCTATAATTCAGGTGTTTTTCAAAGGAAACCAACTTATACTACAAAAAAAACATACAAAATGGGATGGCGAATTTCCGAGACCCAAGAGCCCCAATGCCTTTGTCGCACGCCGCGATACCGCTGTTGTGGTCTTGCCATTGTAGTACAAAATGCTCTTTTTTATATGCACAAACCAGATTTTAAGAAATGGTAGTGAGAAGTGAAGAATTGTGGGAGGTGAAAGTTGAGGGAACGAAGGGGGTTTATGTAGTTGTGTTGTTATAACAAGACAACAAAATAAAGGAAGAAAATTAGACCTTGTTTTTCTTTCTTTTTTTTCTATGCCCATAACTGGCAAGCAACAAAGTGGGGTCCAACAACATTTATGTGGGACCCAAGAGTGGTATTCAAGGTACTGTGAATGATCAATTTTTTAATCTTTCCTTTTTGTATTTTTCTGAAATCTACTACTCCTTAGTCCTTACACTTAACCAACTGGATTATGATGATATGTTAATATTATAAAATTTGGTTAATTAGATAGATTAAAGTCTAAAGTGTGTCCCATTTGGACTCATCACATGGCTATCATAATAGGTCATATATAGTAATAACTTCCATTACATACCCCAAAATTCAATGATCATCTCGTTTGTTTAATTTTTTTATTGTTTAATTAAATAATTATATTTATAATTAGATTTAGTACGCGTAAAATGATTCTTAAAATGTATGTATGTATGCCAGGTGAAACATGATCATGACCATCATATTCTACATGGAGTTGGCTTTTGTGCATTATGAGTTGAACTCAAGTTATCTATAATAATATCTTTTAAAATTCGGGGTATGAATGTACGATGCATGGTTGGTGATCTTGTTACAAAAATACAAATGTGTGAGTATATATTGTCATAAATCATAATTAATCATCTTGGTGGAATACCCTAATATAATCTTATATACTTCCCATGCAAAAGTCCTTTGAGATGAATGAAAGAGTAGATAATACACATGCTACATTATACCCTTTGTAATTAAGGATCAACTTAAACGAAAAAATGAGGCTACTCTAATACCATTTCAGATAGCAGTTCAATCAAATGATTGATTAAGGTAAAGGTTGTCCAATAATTAAGTGTAAAACTTGACTTTAAATATAATTTACTCTCATTTTTCACCCAAACTCATCTTCTAATCAACCTCTACTAGTCTTTCAATCTCAAATTCCTTATTTATAGGTGTCCGTATGTCCGACACGGTGTCTGACACGGGACGACTGATTAGGAGAAGTGTCCGTGCTACCTAGGTGGCGAGTCCAAAAGAGGAGACTCTCGAGAGGCATCCATGATAAATAACGCTGAAATTAGTCACCATTATTTATTCCCACAATATAATAATTCGGAATATCGCTACCCTTTCGATACAATGATTCTCAATAATTCAATAACAATGGCCATATCTCTCGATCTCGACATTAATCACATGACACATACAATGTTGATAAAAAAAATTCAAATTGTTTCAAAATCTAAAATAAAGTAAAAATAATATATTTCATCACAATGTGCAAGAGATCAACTCTAATAATTTAATTTGTTATTTTCTAGAAAAATATCTGAAATGTTATTACATCTCTTCTACCCCTTATTTTACAACTCATTATCATATTTTAATACTCGTAATTCCTCTCTTCGATATACCCTTCTAAAACATTTTTCTTGACAAATTTAATTATATAAGTTCAATAACCTTTTTCATTGTGATATTTTAACTCTTTTAAGTTAATAGTCTTAATTCGAAAAAATCGAAACAAAGAGAGTAAAAATAATATGCCTTGGAGCGAGCCATTTTTGCGAAGACCAGTTCTTAAAACTCAAGGAGCATGTCAAGTGCATAGAAGGGTGTGCATGTGCAACAGGTTAAAATGTATCATTACTCCCTAGTTTTGTGCAGAAAATGGGTGTTAATCATGTTAAGATTAAAGTAAATAATAAGTGTGTGGCTACAAAATCAAATGGAGTATTTGTAACAATTCACTCGAGTATTAAACATTTGTCAAAATGCAACTTCAAAATCATTGGTCTACTAGATACTGAATTGAATCGATAGGCCATTACTCGACTGGTTGAGGGTCCTCTTCATTTAGGGATGCTATTGGAACGGGACGATAGTGGATATATGTTTCTCGTATTTGTATGTACTGAACAAGCACGTCTCATACCTATACCTGCTCCACCATCCATAGCGGATACAAGTTTTCATATCTGTACGGCTGTACCTGACTCACCGGGTAAAAATCTAGACATGTACCGCCCCATTTACTCACTGTAACCATTAACCACCTATGTTATAATTTTTGTCGATACCTTTTAAAATAAAATGTAGATTACTCGGTTGTCTTTTGTAAAATTGTAATCTTAACTACATCCCACATTTCTACGAGACCAAAGGGACCATGAATATAGTTAGATCATACAAAATAATAATTAGGCTTGTAACATAATCATTTGGTCATATTTAAGTATGTCACTACAGCTCGATTTTAATCAATTTCTTAAAGTAACATTATTTAGTCAAGAATTTTAATCAGTAACCTCTTTAATTAGTGAGGTTTACAGCTGGTAAGTACTAATTATATATGGTTAATGTTTTCTGTGCTTCCATCATTCTGTAGGGTATAATGGTATATATATGTATGTACATCTAAAATCAGTAGTTGAAAATTAGAAATAATATTACTGAAAACGGAATCTTCTCACAGTGCAAAGTTATTACGGAGTACTTGATTAACCTGCTAACTAAAGGTGTGTAATTATTTAAAGTTGAAGGTGAAAATTTATCAAGTTGAGCAAAGACAATTTACTTTACGTACGTCCAAGGTAAAAATTGTCAATTTCACTATTTATGTATACTTGCTTGTCCTTTGAAAAGTCTAACATGCAAATATATAAATATATAAAAGTGCTAGATTTTAACTTCCCAAATTCTCATTGAAAACGGCCTCTATCCGTCAAAAGCTAAAGACGGATAAAGTCCCTCTCTACTTAACGCTAATTGAAAGGAGGTAGTTTTTAATCTTGCTGAAAAAATGAACAGTGATAACTAATAAAATGCACGCGATGATAAGTACGTATAAGTAGTCCCTCCACTCTAATTCGTTGATGACATTTACTTTTTAAAGATCTAACTTTACAAACTGGAAAATTACGAAACTTTGAAAGAGAAAATTAACATATTTAGATATGCAATAAAAAGATAAATCATGAAATTATATTTTTTGTTAGAAAAAAGTCGTGCATAAACGAAAAAAAAATGGTCAAATTAAAGTGTTGTCTCAAAGGCTACCCAAAATCAAATATTACCAATAGATTAGATTATAGGACGTATCACATTATTTGTCTCGATTGGAGGATGAAAATTTCAAAGTTATTAGTTAAAGCTTTTCTAATTAGATCTGCTGGTAATCTATTCTTGATCGTTTTCGTCGCCGGTCTTTTGTCATATTTAACTACACATAGACCTGGCAAAAGCAACCCGACCCGATTGACCCGACCCGAATGACCCGACCCGTGACCCGAAATTAACCCGAACTACAACACCCGAATTTGACCCGAAACCCGATTGGACCCGACCTGACCCGAACATGACCCGATCTTTCTTGACCCGTAACTGACCCGACCCGAAAATGACCCGATTCAAAATCACTCAACCCGAAAATGACCCGACAAAACATAGCTTTAATAGAACCAAAAAGACTTAAAATGTCCTTTTGTATCTTATTTTTTGACCCGAAAATGACCCGACCCGAAATAACCCGACCCGATTGACCCGAAACGGACCCGACAACTAACCCGAAACAAACCCGAAACCCGAAATAACCCGACCCGACCCGAATTAACCCGAAATCAACGAGAGACCCGAACTGACCCGATCCGAACTGGCCCGACCCGAACCCGATCCGATTGACCCGTTTGCCAGGTCTAACTACACATACTCTCATACTTAGATAGTTTACCTTTAGGCTTTTACCATTACTCATACGCCAGTCATTGAATTTTATTCCGCTAATATAAATCTGACTCTACTTTTGTTCAAATACCATATTTTTATATGAAAAAACCTGAGTTTTTATATTTACTTTACTACTCTAGATGTTTCTAAAGGCAATAAATTGACGTGTTTAATGTGGATACAATTAGTCTTGTTTGTGACGGATCTATCCGTTACAAGCTGGATAGTGACCGTCACGCACAACTGAGAATTTGTGATGTGGATATATGGCCATGACTTAGTATTTTTTAGACGAGTTATTACAATTTTGAAAATGCTTTATTTATATGTCATCTTTAGAAGAATTTCGTGGGATGGTCAATACGCAATAATCTAGAGTCTTGCATGCATGCATGAATATAATGCTTGTATAGTGATGAAGGAAAGCGTTCCACCAAGAAGATTGACTGACTGAATTATAAGTGATTGTAATTTGTAAGACATAGTTTGGTAATGTTCAGCCATGTGAAGAGGAGTGTACTCCCATACCATTCCATGTTACGTTGCTTGTGCCACTTTCAACCTTAACTTTGTCCCTCATACATTTGTGTGGCATTTGCAATAACCTATTCTACATTTCCAATCCACATAAAAGTATATATGTCACGTTCATTAAATACAAAGATTTTTTAGTGATGGGCCGCCTGGTCGTTGTTTGACCGTTGTATACTTAAATAGTGATAAGAAAATCAACATGATTTAACACAATATCAGAGCTCATGGCTAAATACCTGAGTAAAATGAAAAATTAGGCCTTTATTCGCCCGTTGGGTGAGGCCGCTTAACTCATATTTCGCCCAGTCAAAGTTTGTTTGCAGTCGGAGAAAAAGCTCACCCGTTGATGGAGTCGGCCTGGTTTAAAGTAATTTCACATGTGAGGGAGTGTGAAGAAACTCAATAAGTATCATATATATGTGACAATGTGAGTTACCACTTTATAAGTTAAGAGACTACTCTCTATATTGACTTGATTTTTTATTACAGTTAGCTACATAATATTACAACACTACAACACAACAAATCAATTCCGAGTGCCTCATACATTTGTCTATAACAAGCCAAACAAGAATTAATGTAACATTATCGTCTTAGCTTGTTTGGAGAAACATAATGTACTATCCCCTGATTATTTATTTTATTCACAAAAATTAATAAGTTTGTGAATGAGATGCTAAGTCCTATCAATAAATTAAAGGAATTTATTATTAACAAAAATATGTAGAAATGGATAATTCTAAAGAATAGGCTAAAAAAAAGATAATGTGGTCCAAAGAATTAGGGAGAGTATATTTTTGGATAAGTTTCTTATCATGCTACTAATTAGTAACCTCGTAAGAAATTAAAGTAGAAATTGTTTTAGAAAAATGTTCTATTTTTAAGTTGTTTTTTTATATAATGGAAGGCATACATTATCTACAATAATCGATGTCAAATAGACAAAATACGTGATTGTATATAGAAATCAAATAAACTTCAACCTCTCTAATAACATAGATCACAACTATTAAAATATGACGTTTCTGATGAATACCCTCTAATATATCGATGTATTATAGAGGGTCTATGAATCTTTTAAGTTGTTTAAGTTTGATGCTTAGTAACGAATTAATAACACAGTTTATATGCTCCTATGTTTCACAATAGGACATGAATCCGCGATCTTAAAAACGTTTTTAAATAATTGTGTCAAAAGCAAAGGTAAATAAATGATCATCGGAACGGAGTACTAAGTTTGTAGAGTATTGAATAAGTTGCTTAGCAGGTGAGGCAATGTTTTAATGAGCTACGATTATAAGCATCGTTTATAAGATCCTGTGTTTCCTTAGCCTACGACGGTATTTGTATCATGTTGTGCGATAGCATGTTAGAAGAACATGTATGTTGCATGTGTTAGTGTTTGAATAAAGAGACAATTTAAATAACCAAAGATGGTATGTTCTGCTTCATTCAGTGTATGTCTGTGGTCCTTCCACGTGCATTCTTTCTTTATTTTAATGAATTCTACCTAAATTTTTAGATTGGCAACTGCTGCCTTGTCTTCTTGCTACTACCTACTTAAGTCTTACCAAAAAAATAACATTATTATCAAACTTATTATGGATCCCTCGTTCAATCTTAATGTTTCGTTTGGTAGACTAACCCTCAATCCAAGTATGAAGTTGTGTCCATATACAATCCCTTTATATAGGTGGTCTCACAGTCTCACTTGTGAGTTGTGACAGACATATTCGGCACAAGCTTATGACGGGTTGGATTTCTTCTCATAAGAAGACAAGTCCCACATTTGTTTTTAGTCATGTCAGGCATATCCGTCACAACTTTGTGAGGGGTCGGATCCCCTCTCACAAAGAGGATGACGAATCAGATTCCCTCTCACTTGCCTTCTTATAAGAGGGGATCCAACTCATCACAAACTTGTGAGGGATATGTCCGTGACAAATGAGAATTTATGACTTTTATAAGATTCATTGCTTCAGTATCAGATTTAAGATAATGACTTTGATTTTGTGGGATTCTAATTAATTTGGGCCTTGAAAATCAAATATTGGTCTTAAAACTCATAAATTAAATTGCGGTTTTTCACTTTTTCTAACATGTGGCCACTAAATACATGTTAAGAAAACAAAAACAAAAAGAGTTAAACTTAATATTACCAATAAGATATTACTATTTTTTTTTTGGGATGACGAAGGAACCCACAACCGCTATCTTTGGTACGCACTGAGTAAACCCCACGATTATACGCAATAGCCTGCAAACCACGTACACCAGATCAACCCCTTTTTTACCTCCACAAGATTGCTCTTGGTGAGGCTTGAAGCTGACACCCTTGGGAGTTTCACCCAAGTTTTAACTAATAGACTCCACCCTTGCAGGCAAAAATAGTAGGTAATAGGCTTGAACCTCCAACACATTATACAGCACCACTTTATATAATAGGCAACAACCAACTTTGCCAAGTTCTTAGTTAAAACTTATATTACTATTATTTGTAGCAGTTTAGAATATTGCACACAAATTACAAATTTATTCCAAAAGAAATTTATTACTCCATATTATTACCAATTGAGTTTTGAAAATTAGATAATCAAAGGTTTCACAAGAATCAAATAAGTGAAAACATTACTTCTTCAGTTCTTCCTAGTTGTTAGGCATGCATGGGAGTGTCTTACATGGAAAAGAGTAAAATGAGATTTTAACTTTTTTTCCCCATATAAATAAATTATAATAAAAATAAATAGGGTATCATATTAAGGATGAACAAAAATACGGCTCACAAAATTTGAAAAATCTGCTTCTGAAATTAATAAGTCTTGTTGAAATAAACACTGATGCTGAAACAATGTTGATTATTGTTTGTTGGCCGATATGATAGAGATCACTTCATAAGCCAAAAACATGGCTTCATTTTAAAATTATTTGCAATGGCATGTCCATCATATCGAGATTGTTGGGGTCAATTTTAATTTAGAACATATCATTTTGGGTCTGCCATACATTACAAGTCCAGACATGCCAGTTTGAGTTTCAAATCAATCTCGTTTGTCAAGTTGTTAGGGTAAAATGTATTTTTAAAATAAGTCATTTTGAGACAGTGTTCAAAGAATATATTTCAAAATTATTTAATTTATTTATTATGAAGTGTTGAATTTTATAAACATTTTAATTAATTTGGTGTATTTGATATTCATAACAATTAACACTAGGCATTTTAGGTCACTTTGCATCATTTCGAATCTGGTCAATTACATGTAAGGATGGCTTTGGGTCGAGTCACTTTGGCCAGGTCAACATTGGGTCATTCAAGTTTTGGATCGGGGTTGGGTGGGACTTAGTCAATTTGGGTTTCAGCTCATAATCGGGATATAAAATTTTTTGTCACTTTCAGATTTTAGGAAGCCTTATCGGGTTTGGTCATTCAGGCCAAGTCAACTTTACCATATCTAAAAATGGGTGGAGAGTGGTCTAAAAATGGGTATAGAGTGGAGACCTGAGTAACGATGTAACATATTATAGATAAAAGTTATTAATATATATTTTTTTTCATGGAGATTCACATGTGACACTTTTGAACTAAAGTGACATGTTTTATGTATATGATTTGTAATTAATTTCTAACATTTAACTTTGTGACAGATTTTACTTTCATGTTGCTTATAAATAAATCAAGGTACCTACTATAGAACAAGATCATAAATTTCAAAAAGAAAAGTGCCACAATACACATAAGACGACCCAAAAATAGTTCTTGCCAATTGGATCATGCGAATTGATCCAATAAAACCAGTTTAGACTTATAGAGTTAAATTCCCTGTTTAATTAGTTCACTCGATCAATTAATACTCAATGAGGTATTTTACCCACAAAGAAATTGTTGTAAACAGTACGACAATCTTGTAATATACAAATTATATTATAAGACGATGTTACACCTAAATGATTAATCCTTTTATACAATGTGACCGTCTGAACCGTGAGCCGGTCTTACGCAATAACTGTTGCCTCTAGAATAGTAACTCCGTATAAAAGCAATGAATGAACTGGTTGTGTTACGTTGAAATAATTTGCAAGGTTGAGGACATGGGGCGTAGTCGCGTAGAAGCAGGGAGAGAAATAGGGAAGTGTGCCAAACAACTTTAAGATGATATTATGACAAAAACACACATATTGAATTCCTTTAGCAATTTAGAGTCTTGGTCAAGCGCATGCCACTTCTGGATAACTAAGAATCATAACATTAAAGGGTTACCTTTGAATACAAGAAGCAAAAAAGGTAGAATAATACGGACAACTATTTATAACTTCTGTAAAGTTGGGACACAACACAAGTGCCTGTAACTAACCAGTATTTTGCTCTTTTTGTCAACTAAATCTTCTAAGGAGTTTTCACCTGAGAATGATGGTTTCTTCTAGTTTTATCAATACTCAACCATTTCTGAGGACAGCTAACTAACAAACTAGTACTGCACTTCAGCACTTGTGAGTTTTGAATATCACTGCCATGCTGTTGAATTATATTTTCTCACATTTTTAGTACTTGGTACAACTTTTACTAATTTATGGTTTCTAAATTCAAATTTAACATATTTGACTGTACACAAATTCTTATTATAGACCGATTAATTTCAAAAGTCGTCACATTTTGCTTTATGGGTCAAATATCACGTGGAAGCGGGCCGGGTTCGGGCCAGACCGGCCAACCCGGGGTTTGCTGGGCTCACCCAAATGAGCCCTTAGCCAACCCGTGAAAGGAGCGGGTCGAGCCCAGCTGATGGGGAGGCTAATCGGACTTGGCCCTTGGACGGCCCAGGCTGGCGGGCCTTACTAGCTTTTTTATTCTTTTCCTAAATTAGCGGGGCAAAGGACAGGTGGGGTTTGAAAATTATAAACCAGTCCCGGCCCGTGGATGGGACGGGCATGGCGGGCCAAGGGAATGATTGGGTCGGGCCATGCCAATTGTGACCTGTAAGCCGGGTCGAACCAGTATGTTGCTTTGGCGAGGTCTACAATAGGAAGTATTTACGCGAGACAACATCTTTGCTTTCAGATATTACATAGACTCATCTCTACAAATAAGTTCAATCAACTCCACGCCTATTTTCTACTCCCTAAATTTTATTGAAGTCGTCTCCCTACAGTTTACTAGGAGGAAAGGGGATTAATGAGACTAATAGAAAATAGTGGAATTCCCTTTTCTGTTTAAATAGCTATCTACTCCGTATGTATACAAGAACGTGTACATACTCATATCTTATCTTCATGAGATTTGGAGATTAGCTTTACTATCCACTTATCCAGTATAAATTTGTTTTAGTTTCCCTATAAAATATAATTAATGTAAGCTACTCACCGTGACACTTTATAATTTACCGGAGGTAAATTTCATTATAATTGCAAAAATGTAGTAAAAACATAGTAATACCCAATTGAGAGACAAGATCTCTCTTAAAATTCTTGGTCCTATGAAACAACTAGCCCCATTGTATAATGAAGAAGAATGATTAGCACATAAATAGGTAATTAGTCAAATCAAATCCTTTAATGATGGTGACACCAACAAATTAAAATCAACATACCTACCTATCACATGACTTCAATTCAATCTTATTCAAACAGAAGATTTGCGTTACAATAAAGCTTAAATAAACTGTTGATTAGATCACTGAAATCACAGTATCAAGGCTAAATTGTGCTGTGGATTTTGTATTACAGCTAATATAAACCAGTCATCTTACCGAAGATGGGCACTATCCGTCACAAGTTAAAAACGGATAGTGCCTCTCTTACAATATGCAAGTGAGAGGGGAAGTGGAGGGGATTCATTTGCCCTCTCTACTTGCATATTGTGAGATTAACACTATCCGTTGTCAGCTTGTGAATTGTGATGGATAGCGCCCGTTTTTAATGAGAATTTTTGAATATAAAATATATAGTAATTAAAAATTCCTTAAAAAAAAAGAAGGTCAAGCAAATTTCACGGGGTCAAGGAGAAGATTGGGGGCCCGCAGCAGAAGCGCGTGAAGTGGGCCCTTCAAATCGGGCTTTTCATGTGAATGTCTTACAGATTCAGCCCACATATTTGGTTGGCTGTCTATTTTCTTTCAACGGTTTTTTTTATTTTCTTCTTTTCTAGATTTCTAGCCCATCCCACTGCATGTAGTGATGTAAACTATGTAAGGTCACGGCGACGCTTGCGGGCATATTTTTCTTGTCGGCATATTCGTGAGGGATACTCTCCGTCACGGTCAATTATTATCTTATTTTTCTTTTGATGGTATCTTAGTGAATTATCGTCTTTTTTATATTACGAGAGTTTTTATGAGTAATTTGACAATTGTCCACTTGTCATCCACTAATTGAAACCACAAATGGTCCCCCATCCCACTCTTTTCTTATTATTTGTGTCAAAGTGAAATGACAAAAATTCACCGAAAAAGAGTGAGTATTTGTATACTTCCTCCATTCAACTCCACTCTACCAAAAAATATTTTCACATTTGCCGAGACGAGTTTTGCACGGTAAATATCGTTAGCTACGTGTTTGCAAAAATTATAAAAGTTAGATATTAATAATGTACTCGTAAAGACGAATCAAACAAGATCACACATGAATATATTTTTTACTTATATATTGAGAGAAAATTGCAATTCTATGATCGCTTGTAAATAGTCACTACAAGAAAACTTGTTTCAGGCGACTGTTATAAGGCGACTGATACAAGTAGTCGCCAATTTAGCGACTGAAAATAGAATTAGGCGACTGAGATCAGTCGCCAATTTGGCGACTGAAACAATCCTCAGATTTTAATTAAAAAAACTCGGGCGACTGATTTCAGTCGCCAAATTGGCGACTGATAAGCCATTTGGCGACTGAAATCAGTCGCCAAATTGGCGACTACTTTTTCAGTCGCCAATTTGTGTATTATTCCAGAATCGCGAAACTAATCCGCCACTCTCTACTTCCCCAAATTTCTTCAAAACACCCGAAACCCCTATTCCCTCTACAAAATCGCCACCACTACTACTCCATTCCCTTAACCACCTCTCCGACCACCACTACGACACTAGCTATACCGATATCACCACCGTCCTCACCAACAAACTCCGACTCTTATTCTATTTCCGTCACTTTTCCTTAATTAGGTGCGATTTTGCTCTCCTAAATCTAATTCCTTAGCTTGTTTGTTTGTTTATTTTATGATTTTAATTAGTATTATGATGTTTATGTATAATTTGTGATGCTTACAAAGTTCTAATGGTTAGTTAGTTAGGGTTTGTGTAGGTTGATGGTTAGGGTTTATATAAATTGGGGGTTTTGTGAAATTGTTAACATTATGTTAATCGAGGTTGTAATTGACAATGTATTGGTGTTTTTGATGATGTTAGGATTGTTGATTGACTAAATTAGTATAAATGGGAGTATTATTGATGGTAGAAAGTTAGTACTCCCTCCGTCTTATTCATTTGTTTGCCCTTTAAATTATTTTTTATGGTTGTTTTAATCAAAAGGCAAATAAATAATTGTGATGGAGGGAGTAGAATGTTAGGATTTTATAATTAAAGTGTGTATGTATTAGTTTGATAGTTGTTTAGTATCCATGTTGATAATGTTATTAATTAGAATGATAGTAGTTTAATTAGTGATATGTTAATTTTAGTATAGTTAGTATCCATGTTGACAATATTATTGTTTGGTTTATTATTGATAACTAGTTTTGGTACCCGTGAAATTCACGGAATTCTAAAATTTGGTGCCTTAATCAACTTAGTTTGTATTTTGTTGCCAGCTATATTGAGAAATAACTAATATGTCTTGAACTTAAAATGAATCTCTTAACGGGAAAGAATTTGCCTGAAAAATAAGGTCCTTGTAATGGTAATGATTGTGTGCTTGCATTGTGCATTTGAGATTTATATAATTCCAGAAGCATCTCAAACTCAAAAATAAAGACCATTGTCATTTTAACAAAACAACATTCTTTTTAGTAAAACTGTATAAGTGAACTTAATTATTTCCGGTCATTTGTTTATTATTTCTATTTTAGAGTGTCTTATTCATTTATTTAACATTATATATTAAAGATGTATTTTTTGGGTATTTTGATATCCCAATAGAGCTATTATTCACTTATCATCCAATGTTCCTACTTACAAAGGATCCCCTCCCAAAAAATAAAGGTAAACAAATGACCGGGACAACACAAAATAGGGTACTCCATCTTGACGTAAAAATGTATGTACTCCATCTCCATTCTCAGTCCAAACTTATCATAACGTACTATTTATGTCCCAACACCTCTGCATTATGGATCCAAACAAATCAAATATATGACCAAACAAACTCCTAGCCCTTATATTGTAGTTATGTACTACCCTAATCCCATTTTAAGTCTTACTTGTATTTTGGAATGATTTAAAGCCTTGATGGAAAAGGGAGAATACCAAAAATCCACTTTTCCTTGCTCAAAATAGAAATAATTAAACTTAAAAAATATGATAAAATTTCCTAAAACAATAAGAGAAAATTGCAATCAAATTGAAATGGAGTGAATACAGGTTGATCAAATGAAGAGAATCAATCATACCCCCTCCTATACAATCTAAAATACCAATTTACTTTTTAGATCGAGTTCAAACTTTCAAAACTTTGACCGTTTATAAATTGGAATATATAGAACTTTGAAAGACGAAATCCTTGAAAATATCTTTCCTAAAATTATATTTTTAGTAAAATAATTTTATATATAAAGGAATAAAAACGCATTCAAAGTAAATGGGTACATTGGATTGGATATGAGGGAGTATTTCCTAACTGCTACAGTGCTACATAATAAGCTTATACAAAACCCAAAGACCAAGTTAGATACAACTCTATATTCCGTAATTATACGTTGAACAATGAAATATTGTTGTAAAAAGAGTTTTACCCGAAGAGGGTTTGTTTGAGAAACTAAATGAATATCGAACAAATGAAAAAGAGTCAAGGTATGAGAAAACAAACAGTGGTCACTCATATGCATAAATACTCTCTTATTTTAGGTCATTGATTATATTAATCGAGTATCTAATGTGAAGGTTATTGATTATGGAGAAAACATCAATAGGGAGACGATGAGAGCGGATTCTTGAGTTTCCAGTGTCGTTCAACTATATTTGACCATAGTAAATATGAATCGATAGTAACTGCAATACATGTTTTTTTTTTCCTTTTTTCCACGTGGCATCGTATTAGAGTCCATATCTATAACATAGAAACACCCATCAAGAAACACTCAATTTACCCTTTTTATATTATTACTAGTTTATTTTCCCGTGAAAATCACGGGATATTTTAATTTTTGATTAATAATTGTTTGCTCACGTAAATTTTATTTACTGTTTGAATAGTGGGTTGATATTCACTTTTTTCTTTAATATTTTTTTTTGTTATTGTAGTAACCTATTCTCACTTTACATTTGTAATCGAATGATATCATTTTTTGCTCGAAGTCAGAATGATATTTTTCTTTGTCCAACTTTATTAAAATAATAATATTATAAAAATAATAAGTAATGCTAGCCATATTTAAATACTTATATTTTTAAGTATGAAAATAATAATAATGATAATATTTAAGAATTAAAATATTGTTCACTCATTTTTCTTAACAGTTGTAATGTTTAATCAAATAAATAACAATTGGAATACGATAAGTATAATAGATAAAACAACATTCATTCTCACATTAAAAATTAAAAATTATAAGATATTTTACTTATTTTTCTTTGTCCAACTTTATTAAAATAATAATATTATAAAAATAATAAGTAATGCTAGCCATATTTAAATACTTATATTTTTAAGTATGAAAATAATAATAATGATAATATTTAAGAATTAAAATATTGTTCACTCATTTTTCTTAACAGTTGTAATGTTTAATCAAATAAATAACAATTGGAATACGATAAGTATAATAGATAAAACAACATTCATTCTCACATTAAAAATTCAAAATTATAAGATATTTTACTTTAAGTGCAATGAAAGTATAGATTTACCCTTTAAACCAAATTCATACAAAAATAGAGAATATACAATATTTGTGTTAAAACTTACCTTAGTCAATATTTGTAATGTGTTGCTAATATCAATTCCAACAAATTCACTACACAAAATATAGAGAATATACAAAACATTCTAAAATATTATATCATATACTATTATAAATATGAGACTAAACACTAAGGTTCTAATTTGGTCAAGCTAGGATTTCATTCACCAAAGTTTGCCTCCCCTTCATAGATAATTATATTCAATCATCGACGATCTCAAGTGTCTTCATTAAAATTCGACAATAGCTCTACTTCTCTCTTATCTCTTCATTTCTTGCCTATTTGATCTCAACGACTCACGACAAAGCAAAGATATGAAACTTTTAATTTTGAAAAATCAAATGAAATAAATAGGTTTACTCTCTATAATTTTATTTCCTAGGAATGTGCTAGACTTCTTATCAAGTGATTTTGTTTTATACTTGAAACTTATTAAATTGATTTCATAACCGTAGAATATGAAAAGTTTTTCATTGAAGTATGTTTATGAAAGGAACTAATGCTTGAGAAATGAAAATTTACATAATATGAGTAATTAGTATATTGATTACTACTTTGCCTTTTCATCTTTTATTTTTTTATCTTTTTTTTAAAAAAAAAATGAAGAAGAATGATTTATCATGTAATTGTAGCACGCCATGTGTCATTCCATTAACTACTCAATCTAGCCTTTTTATATTATTGTATAGATATTTAAGAATTAAAATATTGTTCACTCATTTTTCTTAACAGTTGTAATGTTTAATCAAATAAATAGCAATTGGAATACGATAAGTATAATAGATAAAACAACATTCATTCTCACATTAAAAATTCAAAATTATAAGATATTTTACTTATTTTTCTTTGTCCAACCTTATTAAAATAATAATATTATAAAAATAATAAGTAATGCTAGCCATATTTAAATACTTATATTATATTTTTAAGTATGAAAATAATAATAATGATAATATTTAAGAATTAAAATATTGTTCACTCATTTTTCTTAACAGTTGTAATGTTTAATCAAATAAATAACAATTGGAATACGATACGTATAATAGATAAAACAACATTCATTCTCACATTAAAAATTCAAAATTATAAGATATTTTACTTTAAGTACAATGAAAGTATAGATTTACCCTTTAAACCAAATTCTTACAAAAATAGAGAATATACAATATTTGTGTTAAAACTTACCTTAGTCAATATTTGTAATGTGTTGCTAATATCAATTCCAACAAATTCACTACACAAAATATAGAGAATATACAAAACATTCTAAAATATTATATCATATACTATTATAAATATGAGACTAAACACTAAGGTTCTAATTTGGTCAAGCTAGGATTTCATTCACCAAAGTTTGACCTCCCCTTCATAGATATATTCAATCATCGACGATCTCAAGTGTCTTCATTAAAATTCGATAATAGCTCTACTTCTCTCTTATCTCTTCATTTCTTGCCTATTTGATCTCAACTCACGACAAAGCAAAGATATGAAACTTTTAATTTTGAAAAATCAAATGAAATAAATAGGTGAAAATTAACAAACTCTCTATAATATTATTTCCTAGGAATGTGCTAGACTTCTTATCAATTGATTTTCTTTTA
>JAIUZE010045411.1:0-14912 GCA_022085475.1 Heliosperma pusillum | reverse complement strand
ATGCTCTTATCATTATTTATCGAATTGCCTATCTATTCTTATCGTAACTCACATGGATATCTATATATGCATGATTTTACTTTTGTCTTTCCTTATATGTACGTTTAATGTGATATGGCTGGGAGAACCCGGAGTTACTCCCCACTGATTGTGGCGTTCATGTTGTTCATGAATGAACAGGTTGCTTGCATGGATGGCTTTTTGCTTATGCTATTTTGGGTTCGGGTGTGAGCTAGCGGGCGTTGTCCCTGGATGAAACACCTATAGACGTTGTTTAGCTAGTTGCTAATTACTTGGTCTTTTGTTAACACTTTGAGAGACTACGTCTCTTGTGGTATTTTTATTTAGTTTGTAATATTTTGACACTCCTCATTTTATTTAACTTGCATGTATAAAAGTTTTTAAAAACTACCTATTTCCGCTATATAATTCACATGCTTGTATGTTTTATATTTCCGCATTCGCGAGGGTTGTCACAGTTGGTATCAGAGCTTTATCGCTCCCGACGCACACACGTGAACCCTAAACTTAAATTACTTGACCTTGAAATAATAAATGAGAGATGGGTAGACTTAAGGACCTAAGGTGGTAGTCTTTGGTGTCTTTGATGTTTGTTAGGTTCTAACTTGTTTGTTGATTGTGTTGAGTGATGTTATCTTTGTTTGTATCTACCGTCTTAAGGTGGATCATTGTGTTACCTAGAAGAAGTATCCTCTATCTAAGATTTGAAGATTGACAAGCCTAATTGAAGTGTATTTCTTCCTCATCTATGAATTCTCTCGTCCTTAATGTATTATGCCCTCTTCCTTCTATCGAGGTGCTTTTTTCTCTTCCAACTTGTTTGCCTCTTGGAAATTACTCTGGATAGTTCCTCCATTTTACCATTGGTATCCTTACCTTTCTCTTGTAATAGTTTTGTGGATGCCATACCCAATTGTTTGTGGTATATTATACTTGGTTGGAAGAACTTTGAATTTTGTGGAATATTAGTGTTTGCAAGAATGAATTTGTGATTTGAGGAAAATGGTATAGATCTAAATTCACCCTATATTGATCATTGGTTGTAACTCTAAGGAAGGGTAGTAAGATAAGTTTGATGATTTTAATGCTTGATGCTTGCCATGACTAATGTGTAGATAGTTCATGGTATTTGATGGTGTAAGGTTGAATGAGTTGGCTATGACTTCTTAACCCATTAGTGATTTAATCTTTTGAACTTAGGAGATTAGTAATATTAGAGTGCCTTGAGGATCATATCTAAATTGGAGCTAGTTGTTCTAAGTGAGAATATTTGGATGATATCTTGAGGTGCGAAATCCTTTTGAGGTTAAGTGACGTCTTGTGGTTTCCTATTGTGTGTTTGTGAGTATAGGCTTGGTGGAAAAGCTTTGGCATAGTCTTGGATTTAAGATTGATCTTATCCTATGGTATCGGAGGACTCGTTTTGAAGGTAGTAAGGATTTGTTGTAAGTTGAACCCTATTACTTGAGGATTATAGATATGAGCGAGATGATGATGTGAGCTATGATGGAATACCTGGTTTTTTTGTTTTTTTTTTTTAGGACGTTAATGACGATGTTTGACTTGAGGTTGTACTTTGTTAATAATGAAATCGTGGGCTATATGATGTTGATAATGACGTTTTGTTCGGTGTTCTACCTTGTGGCCGTAGGAGTTGAAAAGTGGTTAGTATGGAGAATTTCTAATTGGTTCTTCGGCTTTTGAACCCTTTGGGAATGTGTCACATTATGGAGTTGAGAGAATGTTATTATACTTGAGTTACAATTCCGCAATTGGGAATCCGTGTGATATGAAAGGATGGATGATTTGGGTTGTAGTCGATTTATCAAGTCTAGGTGTACCTTACTTTGATGATTGCTCGTGGTATGATGGTCCCTTGTAAGAGGCCTTTGTAAATGAATAATTAAGTGGTTTTATTATCGCATTAAGTTTGAAAGGAGAAACTTTGTGGATTAAATCTTAAACCCTTACTCGTGCCATCATTCCTTTCCATTTCCATTCTTGAATGTTTTTTCAAGATTGATCTTTAAGAAATTAAAAGCTCGTACTTTCTTTCTTACTCAGATATCTTCATAACTCTACTATCTGCTTTGTCTCTTCCTCAACCTCGTTTTCCTTTTTCGCCTTCGTCTTTTAATTCCTTCTTATCATAGTCTTTTGATGTTGCCTCATAATGTTCCTTGTATCATGTTCTTTTATCCCTACTCTCTTGTGAGCTAGTTTTCTTATTAGCTAACATAAGGTTAGTAGGTGTGTTTTGAAGAAGTTTCCAATATGGTACCTATCGTCCTTTTAAGCAAGTTCCATGTTTAGATGATTATAAGGAATTGAGGATAAGATTAGGATGAAACTCTCCTAGTGGTTTTAGACTACGAAAGCTTAATGTTGCAATATCGTTTGAGGATCGAAATATGCATAATGATAGTTGGTAGTTGTGGTTAAGAATTTTAGTGATTCTTTAAGTGTTACCTGGGAGATTATGGTCTTTAAATGTTGGACCCTAACGGGAATAATTACCTTGTGGAATTTGGATTGGAGGACCAAACTTGAGGAATATCGTCATAAGCGAAAACCGATAATGGATTGTGAATTTTCCCTTGTCGTGAGACTTTGGATGAGGCTAGTTGGATCCTAGATGATTATGTTTTGTTGCGTGGTTTGTGTTTTGACTTTCGAGGATGAGAAAGTTCTTTATAAATTTAGGATAATGAGTTTGAAGTAAATTGGATTAAAGGATTTCATGGTAAGTCTCTTTACCTTGTGGATTGTTAGTCGTGGAGTCTACCGTGCCGATGGACCGTAGTAGATTCTAATTGGATTCGAATAATTGGGATTGGTTACTCGAAGTTTCGTGATTATGGAATATTTTTGTAGGAATTCTGATGATTGAAAATGATGAGTTGCAAATTGGGTAAATTGCCTTCTCTTGAGGATCTAGTTTATCAGTAGAGTTAGAACTATCGAATTCTTGTAGATCTTCCTGCCGATTTTATTGTCATCTTTTTATCCCTAAGAGTTCGATTTGTTTCGTTTGTGCGTGTTTTGTATATATTTTGTTATCGTGATTTGTGAACTTTATGTTGAGTCGCTTTATATACGTGTAATGCTTTCTTAGGTTGCTTTTATCTTTGAGAAAACCTTCATATTTCCATACTATATTTCTAATTTTAACGTTTGAAAGAAGTCTAAAAATGGTTTGTGTACCCTCTTTTTGGAGAAAATGGATTTCTTTTGCTTTTATATTTGGATTTTGCGTTTGGTTGGATGTTTGCACTTGTTATTGGAGACGTCTGATAACTAGTACTGCACTTACTAACGTTGTTTTGAATTTCGACTTCACTATTTCGACAAAGATTGGTTTGGATAATTAGAGTTCTCGTTCGCGACGAGCATTCTTGAGATCCGTAAGTAAAGTTTCACACTTATGAAAATTCTTCTTTAAACCGTTTTCTAGATGAACTTCGTTTCATAAATATTTTTTTTTCCCTTATAAAAGTTTGCGTATTAATTTTGAAAACCGAATCTTGTCCTTGATACTTTTGTTTTCTACTCTCAAGTTTCGAGGACGAAACTTTTTAAAAGGTGGGGTGATTGTATCACCCGGAAATGTACCCTATTTTTCTAGTAGAAATATTTTACGAAATCTTTTCAGCGAATTTAAGTTTTAAAATAGCTTTTTATGTTTCGAGTCGAATTTAGAATTTCCGAGTTCGTATTTGGAATTTCTGTGAGATTCCATGAAAATCCCGTTTTAAGGCGAGTTTGACTTTTCTTGACTTTTGAGTCGAGTTTGACTTTTCTTGACTTTTGAGTCGAGTTTGACTTTTCTTGAATTTTAAATCGTCTTTGACTTTTCTTGAATTTTAAGTCGTCTTTGACTTTTCTTGAATTTTAAGTCGTCTTTGAATTTTCTTGACTTTTAAGCCGCCTTTGACTTTCGTTGACTTTCCGACTCACCCTTACTTATACTCCCTCATACTCCCTAAACCTAATTCATTTCCCCACAACTCAAATTCATTTCTTCTTCCTCACCATAAACACCAAAACCTTGCCTCCATTTTCAATCCGTCTTTGAATCGCCGTATCTTCTTCGTTTCTTGTTGAAATTCTCGTAAGTTCGTCTTATCCTTCCCCTCTTACCTTCCTCTATCCGTTTTGATATTAAAATCATCGTCTTTCTCGTTTTTTAAATTATCCGTCTTTCTCAAGGTGAAAGATATTCATCTTTTATTATCTAATGGTTTGTAGGTGGAGACTAGGAAAGCTTAGTAACCGTTTAAAGACGCGTAAAGGTAACGGTGAAGGGTTACTCGATATCATTTACGTGTTTTACCTGATTTCCATGTTAGAGTTCGTATTTAGAATACATTTAGAAAGCCTAGGAATTATGATATTGATGATGATTGTTGTTAGTTGATGATTGTTGATGATAAATATTGATTGTTGATAGTTAATAGAAGTAGATTATGAGAATTTAAAATAAAAGGATTGAATTTATCTTGAAGGTTCACGGGTGATTTGGTAACACATCTCACGGTCGTGAGATGTCATTTCACGGTCGTGACTTGCGCAGTTTCACTGCACTGACCCTTTTTGGTAGAATGATCATATCTCCTTCGTTACTTACTTGTTTTGGGCTTGTGACCACTCGTTGGAACCGTAAGAGGATAAGCTATCACCTCGACTTGGAATTTCTGCATTCCCATATATAAAACTATAGTTATGACCGTTTGAAGTGGACCCTTGTTTTCGTTGGTTTCCAAACAATGTTGTTTTAGAGAGGTGATCTATGTTTTTATTCATTATGCTTCATAAACTTGTTCTAATGCTTATGTATCATGTATTAACTCATGTTTATCATATTTAAACTTATATGATTCCCTATTCACATGTTGTGTGACGGTTTTTGGTATGTTCCCACTTTGAGTCGGTTTTTACAAATGTATGATTTGAGCACTAATGATTTGTGCTTTGAACTCTCATTTCCCGGCTACACCCTTATACTCGTTAGACTGGAATGTCGGAGCGATGTGGTGTATCCTTGATGCTTGTATGCATGTTTAGTGGGGATATGACGACGTTGTTAGGAGGCGAACGCAATGCGTTGGTCGACCCGACCGTCAAATGTTGTATACTTGCGAGGTGGTGTCATTGCATGTAGCGTACTAGCTTGACTTTGGACTATAGATCTCTTTCCGCCTCTTTCGTGAAGGTTGACCGAATTTGGGGTACTCGGCGTCTATGATTGACCGAGTCTTGGATGTGGAACATCTTACCACATGTCGAATCGGGAAACGTCTTATCCCGAGAGTCTGGCCTGGTTTAGACTAGGACCGTATTATTATCGTCGTCCTACCGAGAGGATTAGAGTCTTGTGTGTACGAAACGTCTTATCGTACATGATTCCAGGAAACGTCTTATCCTGTGAACTTGTTTGGTCTAGGTCATGAGTATACGAAACGTCTTATCGTATACGGTTCCGGAAAACGTCTTATTCCGTGAGCTTCCATTGGCTTGTCTTGCTATTGTACACGATGCTAGTGCGTTTCATTTACCGTGAGAGATGTCGTCAATATATTGGTATGGTTGGATGAATGATTATATGATTGATCATTGAATGATTTCGTATGGTTTGTTTGTCGAGTCTCAATCTTATCAAGTATATGCCGCTAACGGTGAGATGTAAGCCCTAGTGAGTATATAGTTGCCTAAGGGTGTCTTTTCCGAGTCTTTGAATAACATGATGGTTTCGGAATTGATTTCCACATGATCTTTCATTATATATTGTATTGCCTATCTTTTCTTATCGTAACTCACATGTATATCTATATATGCATGCTCTACTTTTGTATTTCCTTATATGTACGTTAAAGGTGATATGGCTGGGAGAACCCGGAGTTACTCCCCACTGACTGTGGCATTCATGTTTTTCATGAATGAACAGGTGGCTTGCTTGGATGGCTTTTTGCTTATGCTATTTTGGGTTCGGGGGTGAGATAGCGGCGTTGCCCTGGATTGAAAACCCTATAGACGTTGTTAGCTAGTTGCTAATACTTTGCCTTTTGTTAACACTTTGAGAGACTACGTCTCTTGTGGTATTTTATTTAGTTTGTAATATTTTGACACTCCTCGTATTTTTCTATCTTGCATGTATAAAGGTTTTTAAAATACCGTATTTTCCGCTATATAATTCACATGCTTGTATGTTTTATATTTCCGCATTCGCGAGGGTTGTCACACTAATATTAGTATAACTTTTCTTATTATCTAGTTAATAATAAGTTAAGTTTATTTGGGTAAGTCTTGGGTGCAATTTAAAGGAGATCTTCTAGTATGGAGATTTTTGGAGGATCATCTATATAATAGCTCAAGCACAACAAGAAGGAGTTCTTGTTGTGCCCATATCATTTCCATTTCAATGTGAGGAACTTTATTCTTTTATATAAATGTCTTTATATTTGCATGCATGTTACATAGATCATTAAATACTAAATTAACAAGTAATTTAGTAACTAATTAGAGGAGTCTAATTAAGGTCTATGGACTTTCAACTCGGGCATCTCACCACAAAACGACTCAAGTTGAAAGAAAAGAGATATAACTCGATACTATATACAAAAGACTAGACAAAAGACAACTATTGACAAAGGTTACTCGGTCGAGTAACATTGTCTCGGTCGAGACAACCTTAGCAATGGGGGTTACTCAATTGAGTAACGTGGTTACTCGATCAAGTAACCTCTCGACTCGATCTAAAGATGGTTTTGAAGAAATGTTCTGACTAGAATTGACCCATAATTTAAATGGTACAAAATCATAAACAAAAATTAAAAAATGATATAACAAGACAACCATGCATTCTACATAATCATAAAGACTAACTAATAACACTAATGCTATGTTATCGATTCCATATGGCTAGGTGATAGGCACACACACCCAAACTAAAGAGATGGTGAAGGAGAAAGATGATTCATTTTAAGTTTTGAAGGAAAAGATTAATTTCAATTCATCGTTTAAAGTAGTGATCGTCTAAACATACATCTAATTCATTAAGTTGAGCAACTAACCATGATGTTTGATGTCATCGAACGGTGGTTCATTTGACGATATGTTTATAGGTGAAGGGTGGACGTGTACCCCTACATCACGCTTTTACACTTTCAACTGAGCCAACATCAATGACACATGATTAATCGGTTTAAGGTCAAACTCGTCTTTTCTAGTCAAGTTGATTTAACATTTGATAGAGTTTGCTATTTCGGATTTGGATTATTGTATTGACTTCGAACTTGGTTATTTCGGTTGTAAGCACTTTAAACTTATGCATCTAAATAATTGATGTTTCTTCATTGTTTATTTGATATGTACTTGATTTATTGTCATTTCACCCTATTTTTCCGCCTTTATTTGCCCTATTAAGCTTGCCTTGAGCGCTCCCTATGAGCGTTTCTCTATTTTTTATCTTCCTCTAGCACTTTTCTTGTTTATACCTTGGTTTTGTAGGTAAACCGTCACTTGAGGCGGATTTTTCCTAACTTTGATTGACCGAGAGGACGATAGACCACACAGAGGGCCTACTGTATACCCTCGGTCCTACATACCCTTGGGGGTCTTAATTTGCATGTTAAAGGCATTCCTAGTCGAGGCAAGCCAAACCGAGGAAGGTTTATGAATTCACTAGAGCAAACAATGATGGGGAGACGACGTCGTAGGTATGACATGCATCTCACGGCCGTGAGATGCCTTCAAAAAACCAAGAAACTTGAGACAACCACGTCACGGGCGTGGCTTTGATGTAACAGGCGTGACACAGAAGTCACAGGCGTGACACAGCAGTCACGGGCGTGACTTAGCTCACATGACTGAGCTTGCTTCTGCTAAACAACTCGCGGTCGTGACTGGCAAGTCGCGGGCGTGACTGGCCAAGTCGTGGGCGCGACTGACCAAGTCTCACACCCGTGACTTAACTGAGGCCCATTTATCTTCCAAAGCCCGTCTCTTATCTTTTGTAAACCTATATATACCCCCTCTTATGTAATTAGAGGGCACGAAACCCTACACTTAGATTAGATAGATTAGATTAGATTAGTCCTTTAATTAGTTTAATCCTTCTTCAAATTCCTCTTTAATTAGTTATAGGCCTAGTCTTGTAATCGAATTTTTGGGGTTTATTTGTGAAGATTGGTGTCAAAGTCTTCTCCTTTATTCAAGATTTTCTCTTTATTTATGTTAATATAATTTCCTAATTAGTCGATAACTTTCTTAATCCCTTTCATTTACTTGTCATTCCTTATTTTATCTAATTAATTGTTGTTTTATTTTACTATGTCTTGTCTTTCTTTATTTCTTATCTTATTCATCCATATTTCTCATGTTAATTAGTGAGTAGTTACCTTGCTAGAATTAGTGGGGGATTATGAGATTTAATGAGGGCTAATCTATGTTTGTTGGGTTGATTTGACGATCGTTGTCTTTCTCTCAACTTATGCACACCACATGTTTGATGAAATGCTTGCTTGACAAACTAGCATTATTCATGTTTGTTTATACACTTCCGTAAGATCGAGAGCCTTAGAATATGTTTTGACTTGCATATAATTGGTATATTGACCTTGTGTACGCGAGAGCTAGTTTGGTTTGGTATATAGGAAGGATTTTAAGATCGAGAGCCTCAATCCACCACCCCAAGTTTGACTACCCATTGACTATGAACCTGACTCACTAGAACCCAAATTACCCATTTGAACCAACCGATCCTAGACTTTCCTTTTATTGCTTTTTATTTGATTATCATAATTTAGTCCTACTTTTCTATTTATTTACATTTACTCAATGTTCTTAGATTAGTTTCAAATCAATTTCTATATCGTGACACCGAGCATAGCTAGCTTAGACTTTGCATATCGAATACCACCGTCCCTGTGGACCGACCTTGACTTGCCACCATCAAAACGACGCGTGTCAAAATGGCGCCGTTGCCGGGAACAATGCAATGTATTTGATTTATTTTCTCTACTTTTCTAGTTGTGCTTGTTGTTTGTTCCTCAAGGTTATTTCTGATCCTTTTATTTATTGTCTTTGTTTGTAGTTTTCTTTTATTTGCATAAGTTTCAATGATGACACAAAGCTTTCAACAAGAAGAGTATGAGCAAGGTAAAGCTTTTGGTTATGACTTCCATTAGTGTAGAGGGTTTGTTGAGCAAGATAACATATTTCCATCTACCGCACATAATGAAAGCCCAAACCACTACCCCATCTCTCCCTATGAAAGCCCCCATGTCCAACCTCCACAACAACAACAATTTCAAACTACTTACAACCACCCACAAAACCAACCACCCTTCTTCCCACAACAAGTTGATAACCATGAACTTGATATGCAAAGTTTAATCTTTCAACTTATGCGGATGAAAGAGGAAACCCAAGCAAGGGACATAGTTCTCCATGACATTATAGCCCATGGCAGTATGTTGGCTAATAAATTAGCTCAATTGCAAGTCGACCAAGAGCTTGATGAAGAACAAGAGAAAAATGGCAAGATGGATGACAATGAGACATTTCCTCTTACTTGTTGCTACACACTCTCAACAAATGATATGGGAAAGACTTATGCTCCCCTTTGGGAAGGAGTTTTGATGGAGGATGATAGTGATGATCAGGAGGAGGATTGTGACATTTCTTGTGCACCAAATGATAA
Source organism: Heliosperma pusillum (assembly GCA_022085475.1). NCBI lineage: Eukaryota > Viridiplantae > Streptophyta > Magnoliopsida > Caryophyllales > Caryophyllaceae > Heliosperma > Heliosperma pusillum. The sequence continues at coordinate 5,191 of JAIUZE010045411.1, read as the reverse complement.
TGAAGAAATTGAGGATGAATTTGTGGAGGATTTGATCGATTCTTTCGCATTTGAAGATAAATTCTCAAGGGAGGATGAGTGTGAGGCAAATTATGAGCCAACTACTTTTGCTCCTCCTACTTGGGATGTTTACAATGATGATGAGGAAGACCCTTCACTACACTTTCCTTCTGTCACCCACGTATAATATGTGTGTGAAATGGTTACTTAGGAAGGCGAAGGCAAAACGTTGGAAGCCAAGGTTGACGAAATTGAACTTTTTATCTTTGGATAATTGAGAAGTCGAAAACAAAGCCATGATTTTGGTAGCTTTGACCATAGTTTGGAAGAACTAAAATCTCTCTCCTTCAAAAATGGCTTGGGTTCTAATGAGGGTCATGAAGGAAGTGACACAAATGTTAACATGTGAATGACCTCAATGGTGAGAAGTTGACCTCCTCTCCCCCTATTCCTCAACCGTCCCCTTTGTTGGAGTAAGTGTCCTCAACAATAGTGCGATCACTTAATTAAATCTCATTAACGAGAATACAAAGGGACGATTAACATTATAGTCAACTGGTCCACATTAATCGGTAACGATTGGCTTACTAGAGTTTGACGTTACTGTCGTATGATGGTGGTGATCAGTTGATACCTTGAGGTCACACCGAAAGGACGATTCCCTAATCAAGAATATTAATTAATTGTATAACGATACATATTACATTAATTAGAACAAGTTTGTATAATTAGTGAGAATTATATCTTATTGCAATACGATTAAATAAGATTCAATTTAGTAATTTAATTGTTATATTACTAAGAATGCTTAATGTTTATGAAACATTTGAGATAATCATGATTGGTTGATTATGATTACAATTAGTTGTAGATCATATTAACCAAGTATGAGATGACCCATTTTATATATATGTGATTATAAATTATTACTTAAAATGTTAAGTTTAATATATTTGTTTTGAGATTGCATTTAAATTAGTTAAATGCACATTTATAAGATAAATAACATGTCACATGTCACATGTCACATATGTGACAAAATGATAAAATAAAATGGACACCCATGTTAACATGGGTGCACCGGTTTTTGTATGGTGTAGGGTGAGGTTTAGCTTTTGATTAAATGTTCTAATTAAAGCATGAACATCATGATTACTACCCTAATACCTATAGCCACCCTAATATACATTGATTAAGCAAAAAGAAAAGCATGCCCTTCCTTCCCAAGGGTAGTGTCCGCTTTGTGAGCATAAGAGGAAGATCACTTCTTCTCTTATGTATCACTTCATCTCATTTTTCTAAGATACAACTTCTCACTAGAAAATATATACTAAGAAACTTTAGAAGTTTCACATATCTTTTGTTCTTATATTCACTAATAATATTACTAGTGTAGTAATAGTGTTATTAGTAATATATAAGGCTACTCATATATTGTTCTAGTAAAACAAGTATTTTAGTGATTAAGGGACTGTCTTGGTGTAACTAATTGGAGTGTTCGTATACTTAGAACTAGGAATTTTATCCCAAATCATCAAGCTCAAAAACAAGTTGTAAGAAGGTGTCTTACACTTGTACCCTTACACGTCCAAAACATCAATGTGAGGAACATTTTCTTTCTCTATTTTGATTTACATAGTTTGCATGTAACTAGATCTTGGAAACTAATTAAAGAGTTAATTAGTATTTCATAAGAAGTGCCTTATGAGTAGGTATATGAACCTAACAATTGGTATCAGAGCATAGGATGCGCATGCAATCGGTTTTACAAAGTTTTTACGAGTTAAAGAAACACATAAAACTAGAAAATTAGTGATTTACATGATAAAGTCACGAAATTTTAAAGCATGTTATACCTCCTGGTACTATAATGAGTATAGGTGATTTTGATGATTTATGGAAGATTATTGCTTTATTTAATGATTTTTGGTTAAATACTCACATTTTAATTAGTAAAATGAACATTTTATGACTAAAGATAGTTAAACTTCGAATCTGGCCATGAAATTTTAGTATGATATCACATGCATATTTTACCTACTTTATGTAAAAGTTTGGATAAATATGATTTATTTTGCATGATTTATGGTATTTAATAGTTAAAAAGGCATAAATAGTGATTATTTTGGCATAAATAGCTAAAATGAGTTTTTGGCATGATAAATTTATCATATGTTGCATAAATATTTTAAATATCAGATGTATAAGTTGAAAGTTAATAAGATTGATTTTAGTATGATTTTAGTATTTTATTTGATAAAATCGATTAGTGCAACTATATTTTTCTCTAACATGATTCAAAATTTTTGACCAAAATTTTGACATGAAGATGTTCCTCGAAATGTTCCAGAATATTCAAAATTTTAATTTTCAAATTTATAAGTTATTGTAATTAAATTTGGAATTATTACATAAACGTTATGTGAATAAGGTAAAAAACGAGCTATAATGCAAAACCGAGTTGAATTATTGTCAAATAATTAGTGGAGACTAATTTTTAAGTCCTAAAACAGTTAGGATAATTAACTTGGACTTAAATTTGATTTAAGTGTTGATTTGTGATTTTAATTGATTATTATCACACATTTCCATAAAACCGGGTTTTATATACGATATAAGGTTATTAGGGCGATTTGGCACATTAATATTGCATGAATGTACATATAATTATGCTACATTTTGAATGAATAAATGTCATTTTGATTTATGTAATTTTTGAATTATGTAATTTGTCTTAATATGGCCTTAGTTTTGAATCGATATTACCCGAAATGTATGAGAATATTGATTCGGTTGTAATTTAAATGTGATCTCGTATCACTTTTATTGTAATACTCCCTCCTATCCAAACGAGTGTACCCACTTTCCTTTTATGGACTATCCAATCCAATGTTCCCCTTCCTTATTTGGTAAAAAAGTTGACAAAGCTATCCTCTAAGATTTCTTTTTATTACACTTATGCCATTGACAATAACACATTAAACAACCCCATTTAGTTGTAGATTAGTAATACTTTAAGTAAAGTTCCAAGAATACCCCCACAAAAAGTCTAAAAAGTAACATCTCCTTAAAACTTGTGCCTGGTCCCACGGGTACATTCGTTTGGATAGGAGGGAGTATTTAATTTTTACAAATGTATAATAGGAAAGTCGTGTTATTTTTTATTATATATTTTTGTAATTATTTGTAATCTCGGAGTTTCCTAAAGACGGAGCTATTCGGAAAGGTGTTCCGAAAAAGACGGTGTCCTTGAGAGGAGTGCACATGAAGTTCAAGGGATCAAAGGAGTTGGTTTCCAAATTTGTAAATAGATTATTTGATCTTCTATTTATAGGAAGGCCATACTAGAAATTTATTTTATTACTTGCATTTTTATTTTTATGTCACATGCATGCCAAATCGCCATATAAATCACACATGCATTTTATCTTGTCTATCGACCGCGTCAATTACAATTATCTATAGTTCACCTATTTTGTTCACTTAAAAGGAGATAGATAATATAAATTGACTTGACCTCTATTTTATTAATTGAGATTTAGCCTTAACAAATAGTAGAACCCATGAATCCGAATTTCGTAAGAAAGTAGGTTCGGCTCACAGAGGTGCTAAACTTATTACGTTGGGTAAGTGGGGCAATAAATCGTTATTGCATCGAAATTTGGTTGAACTCAACGGAAAGATTAGGGTCCGTGGCCTATGTGTTCCGGGTTAAAGATGACAATAAAGTATTTCATCGACCAAGAATTCTAATGGTAGAATCGGTTAAAGAGTTAATCCACCAAGTAATATTAATAAAGGTCGTGGAGTCCGTGGCTCACATAAACCCGAGTTAATATAGGATTTGGGTCTTGAAATCTTTTATGTAATTGGATAGAGGTCATTATATAAATGTCAAACTTGATTAAAATGCTTACAAGTATTTTAAAACGATAAATGTTGATGTTTCTTTCATTTTCTATTTTTTGGTCAAACTTATATATTCGCAAGTTCGGCAAACGATAACGAGGTTCGACCTTCCGCACCACAACTTACCACCGTATCATGGCTTAGATCCTTTATGGATCAATGCAAATTCGAAAATAATTTTTCTAATTTCGCGAACTGGAATGAGCAACTTTGCCTTGCCACCAAAGGTGATGGTAAGCTTCGTTACCTCACCAAGGCTTCTCCCAACGCTCCTAAATGCAAGGTCAACTAACGCCGTAAAGGAGGCCTATGAGACCTACCAAATAGAATCGGCCACGATCAAGAATGTCTTGATCTTCTCTATAGTGTCGAGCTTCAAAGGAATGTCATAAAGATGAATTCCACGTATGAGATCTACACTAAACTCGTGACCGTGTTTTCACGAGCTCTTAGGATCATTCAATATGAAGTCGCTTCTCAATTTTTCGACCTTAAATTTTTTTTTAGATGGTCAATATGTTTTCTCCCACATACTCAAATGATTGAGCATGTCGAGATACTCAAGAAGTAAGGAATAACGATTCCCGAGCAACTTGTGATTGACCGTGTACTCCACTCCCTAAACCGTATCAAAGGGTTTGTTAATTTTAGGGTGAACTTCAACATGCAAATCGTCACCACGACTCTACATGAGTTGCACAAATTGGTTGTGCAAACCGAGCGTGATATGGGCTACCATGGTAGCACTAGCAAAGATGTTTTGAACATCAAATGACAAAAGCAAAGGAAAGTTCAAGAAGAGTGGACACAAAGGGAACAAGCCCACACCTTCTAAGGACAAAGAAAGGCTATTGGGAATAGTTCTTCTAAGTCTAAGAAGGGTGTCGCCTCCAACGACAAGTGCCATTATTTTAATGGTATAGGCTCTTGGAAACGTAATTGCCCCATATATTTGGGAGATATTAAGACTGGACAGTTCTTCCAGTAGATAATAGTTCTCATGAATGTCTATGTTATTGATATTAATCTCAACTTTGGTATTTTGATACAAGTTGTAATTCTCATCCTCCTAATTAGATTAAGGGCATGAGAAGAAAGACAAGGCAAAGCAAGCTTTAGGGAATCTCCAAGATGAGGAAGCTAAGGTAGCCACCACATAGAGGAGACCTAAGGATTAGCTTAGCGTTCTTGCTATTCGTCTTTCTAGTTATTTTGAATGTCGTTTTGGAACTTTTGATTTCCGTGTTAGACATGGAAACTGGTTATTATTTCCATTTTAAAG
>JAIUZE010045410.1:0-12642 GCA_022085475.1 Heliosperma pusillum | reverse complement strand
AAATCAACTCAGCATCATAATCATTCACCAACTCTAACCATCTTCTCTTCCTCATGTTCAACTCTTTCTGAGTAAAAATGCACCTCAAGCTCTTATGATCGGTGTAGATTCGGCAATGCACTCCAATAAGATAATGTCTCCAAGTTTCCAAGGCATGTACTACAGCTGCTAACTCAAGATCATGAGTCGGATAATTCACCTCATGAACCCTGAGTTGTCGAGAAGCATAGGCAATGACTTTTCTATTCTGCATCAAGACACATCCCAAACCATGCTTTGAAGCATCACAATATACATCATAATCAGCTTCATCATCTGGTAAAGTTAAAACCGGTGCGGTAGTCAATCTCTTCTTTAATTCCAAGAAGGCAAGTTCACATTCATCGGTCCAGATATACTTTGCTTCCTTCTTTAGCAATTGAGTCATCGGTCTTGCGAATTTGGAGAAATCTTTCACAAACCGACGATAATAACCCGCTAAACCAAGGAAACTCCGAATCTCGGACACATTTTTCGGACTCTTCCATTCTACAACTGCCTCAATTTTAGCTGGATCGACCATAACACCGTCTTTTGAAATGACATGACCAAGGAAAGATACCTCGGGCAACCATAATTCACATTTGGAGAACTTAGCATACCACTTTTGGCGTCGAAGAACACCCAAAATGGTTCGAAGGTGATCAGCATGTTCTTCCTTAGATTTTGAAAAGATCAGAATGTCATCAATGAATACCACCACGCACTTATCAAGATACTCCCGGAAGGTACGATTCATCTGATCCATGAATATAGCTGGAGCGTTAGTCAAACCGAATGGCCTCACATTGAATTCGAAAATGACCCATACCTCTCGCTGAAAGCAGTCTTCGATATCTGCTTCCCGAACGGGAATCTGATGATAACCCGATCTAAGATCAATCTTTGAAAAAATAGAAGCACCACGTAACTGGTCAAAGAGATCATTAAGACGTGGAAGAGGATATTTGTTTTTGATTGTGACACGGTTCAACTCACGATAATCGATGCACATCCGCATAGAACCGTCTTTCTTCTTGACAAATAATACGGGAGCACCCCAAGGAGAAGCACTAGGCCTAATAAAGCCTTTCTCAATTAAATCATCTAGTTGAATTCTCAACTCCTTCAATTCAGAAGGAGCCATACGATAAGGAGCTTTGGCAATTGGTCCAGTTCCAGGAACTAAATCAATGGAAAATTCAACATCCCTTTCAGGAGCAATCCCGGGTAATTCATCGGGAAATACATCGGGAAATTCCCGAACAATAGGAACATCCTTTAAAGAAGGAAGAGAAGAATCGGAAGTAGTCACTACACATAGAAATGCTTGATGACCCTTCTTTAAAACATTCAACATTTTCATAGCTGAGATTACCTTCACCCTAGCTTGCTTTCTAACCCCTTGATAAGAAATACGAGCACCCAAAGGACTTTTAAGAATAATTTTCTGATCACGGCACTCGAATCGAGCATGATAAGTAGATAACCAATCCATGCCCAAAATAATATCGACCTCTTCAAGAGGAAAACGTAAAAGATTCGCCGGAAAAATAGATCCATTTATGGATATTGGAATGTCGGAATGAAGATAAGAACATGAAAATACTTCTCCGGATGGTAACGATATAGGAGTAGTTTCTCCTACTGAAGCTTTAAGCGGTAACTTATCGAATAGTCTCATGGAAATAAAAGATAAAGAAGCTCCCGTGTCAAATAAAATTAAACACGGTAAATCATAAATCGAGAACATACCCGTCACAATATCGGGTTGGGCATCCGCCTCAGCACGGCTCATAATAAAAATACGACCCTTAGGTCTCCCAGAAATAACCGGTGTAGACACCGTACCTTTCCTCTCAGGACATACATTCGCCTTGTGACCCGATTTCTGGCAAACAAAGCACACAAACGGCTTGTTGAAGCAGCCAACACCCGGGTGAATAGGCATCTTGCATGTAAAGCAGACACGACCTTTAAGGTCGTTGTTGTGGCTCGGAACAAAGGGACGGTTTCTCTGATTAGCCGGTCCACTCTGGAAGTTTCTCCTCTTGTTTGTAAAAGAGGGAGAAAAAGAAGGTCGGGAAGAAGGATATAAAGGTCTCTTGCCAAAGGCATTAGGAGCAACATAAGAAGCACGAGCTTCCTCGGCAATCTCCCGGATAGAGCTCTCCGCCCAGATGGCATCATTATAGATCGAGACAAAGGAAGTCGAACCTCTACTACTCTTCCCCTTTATCTGGGGAGAAAGCTTTCCCAGATAAAAGAAAGCCTTGTCTTCCTCTACCCTAATAAGACGAGTGGCATAATGAGCCAACTCATTGAACCTGGTAGTAAACTCCTGAACAGAAAGAAGTCCTTGTTTAAAATCCATGAACTCCTTCAACTTTTGTTGTCTCAACTCATCGGGAGAAAACCTCGCTTCCAAGAGCTCACGGAAACGAGCCCACCCGAAATTAGGCTCCAACTTAGCGGTAGGACCTGAAAGAGTCCCCCACTGATCCGCTTCCTTCTCTAAGAAGTGAGAAGCTAGACGGACCTTGTCCTCTTCAAGGACATCGTAAAGAGAAAAACTCTTCTCCATCTCTCGTAACCACACCGAAAGTTTAACGGGATCAACTTCGCCATCATAGGTTTTGGCTTGACTCCTCGATAGCTGTGACGCAACCCACGTATAACTCCCGTGTCTATCACGATCAGGAACAGGAATAGGAATCTGATTAGCCTGCTGGTTTTGCTGGTTCTGCTGGTTTTGGATAATTACGGTAAGAGCTGCTAAAATAGTGTTGTCAATCCTCGGAGGCATCTTGCAAAATCAAAACACAGATTAGTACTTATCATGTAGCAAGAACAAAGAGACTACAACATAAATCCTAATCTACCCATCTTACCCTTCTATCACACGGTTTATTATTTTATTAAGGTCAAGTTATTCATACAAGGGTACACAACGTGCGTCGGGAGCAAAATAGCTCTGATACCAACTGTGACACCCTCAAATTTGCGGAAAGAAAAAAAAAAATTATTTAAATACATAAAAGATACGAATATATAACGAAGGTGTCATTACATAATAAAAAGGTTCGTTACAAAACGAAATAATATTCTACAAAATAAATATACAAGACGGGAGACATGTCTCCCGTATAAATACGGAAATAAACTAGTGTATAATAATATACAAACTATGAACCGAATATAGGTCCAAGGTAAAACTTCACTCGCTAGCTCGTCCATGTACCCCAAATATGCAACACCACCTGTTCGACCGCATTAAATATAAACACGGAAACCACAGTCAGTGGGGAGTAACTCCGAGTTCTCCCAGCCACGAAATGTCGAGTTTAATGAAACATGAATAACATAAAAGCAATGTATATCGAAAATACAAAACCTTAACATATATGATATGGTTTTCATGTTATGAAACAGTTAACTAACATATAACCTATCATATGAAAGCTATCATGTGAATCCGATAATAAAATATAAATCGAGGTAGGGAAGCTGGTATGCTGGCTCAGCGGTTACCATGTAACATGGCCCTGATACACTCAAACCCTAATCAACACGTAATCATGTGAATCAGTTAACAACCGTTAATCCAAACTCTATCAATCCTAGCCGGCTTGCATCTCACCTTCTAGAACTCATAGAATCATACATACATGAAAGACCAATACTTCTACAAACAGGCATAAGTTCCTAGTACAGTTAATAGAAGACTTCTGTAACTCGAGGCTATACCACCAGGTAGGAAAACATCCTAGTCCTAGACTGATCAGACCTAGCGACAACAGCTATTCCATTCCCCGTCTCGTGACCAGAAGTACACAAGAAACTCTACTAGGCGCCCCCCTAAGCAGAGATGGCTAGTACTTAAGCTGGCTCCATCCCCAAAGTGGATTAGGTAACCATGCCCTGACTTGGATATAAACCCACCAAGCCGAGACACAAAAGCTATTAACCATGAACTATATACTCGTTAAAGACAGTACGGACCTATCAATGTCATGGTCCAAGATACTCATTTAGAATTACAATGGCCGAACCAAACTAATATCTTAACTCAGAGGTTACCTTTAAAACATGGTCAAGATACGACTTAACATGCCATATAATTATAATTCTCTATGGGTACTTAGTCAACACGACACCAACCATATAATTAAACAGTCACAGGAACACATCCTATCATGTGACTAATTGCATATCAATAAAAATCAAATATCATATCGCCTCATATCTACTAAGGCTAATTCAGTAATTAAATACAACCTTTCTTGAAGACAAATCCCCGACCCGAGTCCCGCGACGGGTCATCAGTCAAATCGGGGCTGACTAGATCTTAGTTTGACCAAACCCTTTGGATCAAACCGGCTAGAAACAGAGTCTTTATCACATAGACATAAAATCAACATATTCATTACATGTTATTTTAATAAAACTTCTAACATGTGAATTAGATTATATTATACCCAAAACCCCGTTTGACTTAAAGGATATTAACTTAAACTACGGTCTCGTCTTATAATTTCTAACATGTGAGAAATAATAATTTAATGAAAAACCTTTTTAATTAAATATTTTACTTATTAATATTTCTCGCTTGCTAATTATTACAAAACGCGATAAAAATGACGATAACTCAAAAACCGTCTCAAGTCCCAAAGTGGGACCCACGGGCTGAGTTGGGCCGGACCCCACATGGGCTTAGATGGGCCCCACGGGCCTGTTTTGCTCAAAATGGCTGTTTTGCTTTAATTTTTTCTAAAACCGATTTCTAATATTTTCCCGCATGCTTAACATAATTAAAACCCGTCAACACAACAATTAAACAATCAAACATCGACACAACCCAAAGACCAAAACCCGGACCCACCATGGACCAACCCAGACCGGTCTGAACCGGCCTGGACCGGCCTGGTTTGGCCCGGTTTGGGCTGCCTCTACACGGTTCTCCACACCAACAACAACAAAATAAATTCCAACATGTTTTAATCATCAAACAATCATTTTAACAAACATCCATAAAAATCATAACTTATTAAAAATCATCAAAATTTGTCAAGAACACTAAACTTGTTAAAATTTCATAAACAACATAAAAATCATAACTTAGTAAAAATCATTAAAATTCTTCAAGAACATTAAATCATCATAAAAATTTCCTACAACTTAAAAATCATCAAGAACAATAAATCATCATAAAAATTTCCTACAACTTAAAAATCATCACAAACAATAAATCATCATAAAAATTCCCTACAACTTAAAAATCATCAAGAATCATAAAACAACATAAAAATTCCATAAAACATAAAAATCATCAAAAATCATAAACCAACATAATAATTACTACTTAACATATTACTAACTAAAAATCCATAAATCATAAAAACATGAACCAAAATAAAGATGAACCAAAATCCAAATAAATAAAACTAAAGGCTATATTACTAACTCAAATCCTAAATAACCATAACATGAACATAAACTAAAACCTATGTGACATTAATTCGTCGAGTAAATCGGAATCGTTACCTTAGCTAGCAAACCACTTAGCACACAAAATATAAGAAGTAATAATTAAGAAACCCTTCTACTAGTCTTCACCCAAAATATAAGAGTCTCCAAATTCGTCTTCAAACTCTTCCCCTATAAGAAATAACAAGAAAAACAATTATTAGAACTTAAACTAAATTTTCCATAATTAAATGTTGAAAACGATCTTGACGGAATTGAAAATAAACCGTACTAGAAGATGGAGAGCGAAGAGGAGATCCTAGAAATATAAATTAGGAAGGATTTAATTAAGAAATGAAGGATTTATGGAGGTTTTGCTCAAGAACGATGAAGAACATAAGATGAACAACGAAGAACACGAAGAACGATTTAATAAAGTGATGTTTTGATCTTATTTTGATTTGTTGTAAAATGAAAAGTTGTTTGTGAGTAAAGTGGGGTGTGTGTGTGCCGTGTAATTATAGACCAATAAAGGTGTCGAGTTTTGAAATTGTTGTTCCGTAATTGACTCGCGTTTAATAATTATTTTACGGTAAACGATTAAATATAATTTACGATAAAGTTAATATCAAGATATTATGATATTGTAATGAAAAATAATGAAAATATCAAGTCCTATTAGAGGACTTTTGAGCCGTGTGGTATGGTGAAGAATCGGTCTGATTTCGAGCGTTTTGCGTAATTTTCGTTAATTGATCGATAAAGCAAATAGTGATCTAGATATTATGATTTTGTAATCAAAAGTAATACAAATATCAAGGGCTATTAGAGAGGAAAATGAGCCGTGTGGTCTTGTGCTTGCCGGGTCTGTTTTTGCTCGATTTGCGTAATCTCCGTTGACGGATCGATAAAGTAACAAATATCTAAGATATTTGTATTATTTTAATCGAATCAATTAAAATATCCAATCGTGAGTGGAAAACGATGACATGGCCTCGTGACTCATGCCAAAGTCGAGTTTCGATTTTGTTGCGCGCTTTACGATGCGTCGTGAATAGTTAAATGACGATTGGTTAAAAACCGTAAAAGTTATTCTTTAAATTCCGAATAAATTCAAAATAATTATATTAAATTATGATAAATCCTAATAAATCTAAATAAAAATAAATCAAAATATAATTTTTTTTAAATAACATTTCGGTCTTCAAAATCGCAAGACGAGTCGGGAAAAGTCAACGAAAGTCAAAGTTGACTGAAAAGTCGAGAAAAGTCGAATATGACTTAAAAGTCCAGAAAAGTTTAAGACGACTTTAAAAGCCAAGAAAAGTAAATGACAACTTTAAAAAGTCAAGAAAAAGTCAAAGACGATTTAAAAGTCAAGAAAAGTCAAAGACGACCAAAAACGGTCTTTTCATGAAATCTCTCAAAAATTCCAAATACGAACGCGGAATTTCAAAATACGACTCGGAACAAAAATTCCTCTATTAAAAACTTAAGTTCTACTGAAAAGTATCCATAAGCTATTGCTTAAGCAAATTGGGTACTTTTCGGGTTGTTACATTAGTAATTTGATAAAGGTATGTTTTTATCTTAATTCTTGTGTTTATGTTTGTTTTTACCCTTAATTTTATGTTAGGATTTGTTTATTTGTTGTTATTTGGATGTAATTTAGAGTTGTTTAAGTTAGGGATAAGGTTAGGTTAAGTTGAGGTTTTTTTAATTTGATTAGATGTTGAAGTTGGGTATATGATATATGTGTATATTTGTGTAGTAAATTTGCAATTATTTGATTATGTTAGTATATGTAATTGATAGTATGTTTAAGATGTTAGTAGTAGAAATATGTGGTTAGTAGTATTCATGTTGTTAGTAGTAGATATATGTTGGACTTTGGTTGTGAAATTGAATGTTGGTTAAATTTGGTAGTTAGAAATTTTATGTTGGTAGTATAATTTGATTAGTTGGTTAAAATTCGTAATACGAATTAGTATTTAGATTGCCTATTTAGTAAGAATGTAGATTGTCTCAATTAGTTGTTGGATTGCCTAATTATGTTATATTTATGTATTTATATAGATTTGTAATGAAGAGGGTTGAACGAGAATGAATGTATGAAAGGGTTGATGCTAGGAAGATGGTTAAGTATGAGTTTGTATGTGGGGTGAATAGTTTTCTTGAATATGTTAAAAGTCGAGATGAATTTAGGAATTCACAACTAATTAGATGTCCATGTGTAAAGTGCAAAAATTTGAAATACTTGAGTGAATTCGTGGTACAAGAACACCTTATTAGTACAGGTTTTACGGGAAATTATTATGATTGGGTGTGTCATGGTGAGCCTTACTCCTTGAAAATACCAAACAATGTACCAAACACTACTCAATCTCCCATAAGAGGACCATATCGAGAGATGGTAATAGATGCCTTAGGTGACCGTGCATTAGAACATATGGAGACACCCCCTATCGGTGAAGAGGAAACTCCACACCCTCAGTTGAAGAGTTTTTTTGATATGTTAGATGCGGCGGAGAGACCTTTATATGAGGGGAGCGATATGTCGGTGTTACAAGCAGCTGCAAGGGTTGTTAACATAAAATGTGAGCACAACTTATCGCACAAATGTGTAGATAAGATTGCTTCCTTGATTGAGGATGTTATACCTCGGGGAAATGTGATGACCCGCACCTATTATAACACCAAAAAATTGCTCAAAGCTCTTCAACTACCATATCAAAAAATTCATTGTTGTAAGGACGGGTGTATGCTCTTTTGGAAAGAAGATGTGTCGCTTGATAAATGTAAGAAATGTGGCAAAGATAGGTACAAGCCAACACCATCAAGTGGGAGGAAAATACCTGAAAAAGTCCTATTCTACCTTCCTATAGGTCCAATATTACAACGGTTTTATGCTACTAGAAATATTGCGGAGGCTATGAGATGGCATGAAGAAAACCCTCGTGTACAAGGGACATTTGCCCACCCAAGCGATAGTGAGGCTTGGAAGCATTTGGACAAAATGTTCCCGGAATTTGCTAGTGAGCCTCGAAATGTCAGACTTGGGTTGTGCACAGATGGTTTTACACCGTACGGGCAATTTGGGAAAAAGTATTCATGTTGGCCTGTAATTCTCACTCCTTACAATCTACCACCATGGTTGTGCATGAAAAAACCATTCATGTTCCTTTCATTGATTGTTCCGGGGCCGGATAATCCTAAAAGTCACATAGATGTCTTCTTACAACCTCTTATCGAAGAGTTGAAAGAGTTGTGGGAGGTTGGTGTACCCGCTTTCGATGTGTCCAAGAAACAAAATTTTCAACTTAAAGCCGCTCTTTTATGGACAATCAATGACTTTCCAGCTTACGACATGCTTTCCGGTTGGGCCACGGCCGGCTTCCTTGCATGTCCTTATTGTATGGAAGAATCAAAGGCATTTTATCTTCCTATGGGTCATAAGGTGTCTTGGTTTGATTGTCACCGACAATTCTTATCGCCTAACCACGGATTTCGGTATAACAAAACCTCATTTCTCAAGAATATATTACAAAAAAATGACACCCCTCCTCTATTCCTAGACGGTTTTGAAATTTGGGAGAAGATTCGTGATTATCCTACAAGTATTGAGCTCACAAAGAGTGAATTGAACAAGTTTAAAGCCAATAAATTAGTTTGGTCTAAGAGAAGTATATTCTGGGATTTGCCTTATTGGAAACATTTGTTAATACGACACAATTTGGATGTTATGCATATTGAAAAGAACTTCTTTGAGCAATTGATGCATACGGTCATGAATAATAAGAATAAAACTTGCGACAATGAAAAATCAAGGGAAGACGTTAAACTATTATGCAAAAGACCACACTTACACATTAAGGAAAATGGAGTTAAGCCAAAAGCCCCATTTGCACTTGATAAGGCTCAAAAAAAAGTTTTATGTGAGTGGATTTGTAACTTGAGGTTTCCAGATGGGTATGCATCCGACTTGAGTAGGTGTGTTGATCGACATGATCATATCCTTCATGGGTTGAAGAGTCATGATTGTCATGTTTTCATGGAAAGATTACTACCTGTGGCTTTGAAACACTTATTGCCGAAAGATGTGTGGAGTGCAATAACTGAAATAAGTCTATTCTTTCGTGTTTTGTGTGCCCCGACCCTCAAACTTGAAAACATTGAAAATCTAGAGAGCAACATTGCCGAAATACTTTGCAAGTTGGAGAAAGTATTTCCGCCGTCATTTTTCAACTCAATGGAACACTTACCTATACATTTGCCTTATGAAGCAAGGGTTGGAGGGCCAGTACAATATAGGTGGATGTATCCTTTTGAGATGTAAATTACATACGTACTTATTCAAATTAAATAAAATATTTTGAATATTCAACTAACATTATTATACAATGTAGGTTTTTAAATCACTTGAAACAAAAAGTTGGTAATAAAGCAAGAGTCGAAGGGTCTATCTGCAACGCTTTCTTAGTGGAAGAAATATCAAATTTTTGTTCCCAATATTTTGAAGACCACATCGACACAAAGGGTAAAGATTTAGATTTTGGAACAAAAGATGAAACGGAGTCTTCCTTACCTGAGCTATTCCAAAAACATGGAGCTCAACCATTGACAAAAGGAAAAATAAGATCTTTGGATGGAGATGAATATGAACGTGCTCATCTTTACGCCTTATCGAATTGTGAACGATTAGAAAAATATGAGATGTATGTGAGTTTTTTACACTTTGGCAATAAAATAATTAAAGTGGTAGATTATTCATATTATAATAACAATTGTTAAATGATAGGTTATTCGAAGCTTTCATCCGTGAGCAACATCCAATTATTGATATAGATGAGGTTTGGACTTCATACGAAAAGCTATACCCAAATTGGTTTAAAGAACATGTAAGTTTCATTTACAAACATTAAACAAATATATATACAACATAACCTTAAGTCAATATATATGGGTAGTTAATAAGACTAATTTTAAACTAGGTACTTCAAGAAGATATCAAGGATGATTTGTTGGTGGCCATGTCAAGGGGTCCTTGTAAAGAAGTACAATCTTGGCAGAACTATTCGATAAATGGCTTTAATTTTCACACAATGAAATATGGGAAAAATAAAGCAAGTATGAATTATGGTGTTTGTGTTAACGGTGTTGGTGGAGATGACTATTATGGTACCCTAGCAGAGATTATTGAGTTGAGGTATTGTGGTGACAAAATGGCGTATAATGCAATCTTGTTTAAATGTTGTTGGATGGATAATTCTTCAATCGGCACAATTGTACATGAAACGTATAAACTTGTTGAAGTAAATCATAAGAGAAAGTATTTAAAATACGACCCTTTTGTGCTCGCACATCAAGTTAATCAAGTTTATTACACTTCTTATCCAAGCACAAAGAAAGATAGAGATAATTGGTGGGCGGTGTTTAAAAGTAAAGCGAGATCACAATTTGATGCACCGGTTGACACAACCGTATTTCAAGAAGAAATGACGACACCTCTTAATTAATCTTCTATTGTGGAAGATGAAGTCTTACAAGGTTTTATTGAAGGAGATGATGAGGAAGAAGATGAGGTGGTGGAGGTTCGTAGATTTGGAAGAGGAAATGAAGACTTATATGAAGTTGATTTTATAAATGATGATGAAGATGAGGATGAAGATGAAGATGAGGAGGAGAAGAAGGAGGAGGAGGAGGAGGAGGAGGAGGATGAAGATGAAGATGAAGATGAAGATGACGATGAGTAAAAGACTAGTTGTGTAATATTAAGTATATGTTATGTAATAAGTACATTATAATTAGTAATGTTTTATGTGTCATCAATTATCAAACTCCTTTGTTTATTTGACAACAATGTTTAATTGTTAACATTAACTTGTGTATATTTAGTTTTGTTTAAGATGTCAGGAGATCATGGACGGGGACGGGGACGAGGACGAGAACGAGGACGACCACGAGAACAAGGTATAGTATTTAGGGAACCGGTGATAGAAGAGGGGGAGACGGGCGACGAAGAGAACAACAATGAGCAGGGGCAGACATCAAACGAAAGTACAACCCCTGCGACATCAAAAGAGTTACCTATTGATATAGAGCCGGGATTATTATGGTACAATTTCTTATTTATAATTTCTATTCTAATAAATTACACGTATAAACATGTTACATATCATGTTACTAATATAAATATTGATATAGGTTTGACGATAGCCAAGTGGTCCGAAGAGTTAGCCGGTCTTTCAAAAACAATTACGATGTCCCTTACTTGAGCTGGAAACAGGCTCCAAAAAGTAAAAGGGATGCGTGGTTTGCTAATTTTCGGGTATTTATATATATAAACTTTTACTTTATTAATTTATATGTGTGTTTGTTTTTATAAGTGTTGTTGTTTTATGTGTAGACAATGTGCAATTGGGATCCTAAGCATGAGGATGAGTGTAGGAAGCAATACAATGAGACGTGTAGAAAGCGTTTAAAAGACGCCATGTATGATGCCGGCCAGATGATAAAAGGTAAGAATCCGGTTGGCCCGGGTTGGATGCTTCCTAATGTTTTCAAAGAATTAATCGAAAAGCGGAAGAATAAGGCGTTTATCAAGAGATCGAAACAAGCTTCCATCAACAAGAAAGGCGGCGAAGATGACCCTACTACACATCACTACGGGTCAATCAAAGCTGTTAAACATGCTGCTAAGATGGTAAATAATTTGAACTTATTTAAGTATTTTAAGTTGATAATTTACTTTGTTAGTGTAATGTTAGTATAAAGTTAGTATTTGTAATTTGAAGTTAATGTTTGATTTGGTTTTATTAAAGGCGCAAGATAAGGGGGGTGTAGCCCCTAATGCAGTGGAGCTATTTCTTGATAGCCATATGAGAATGGTTGATGGTGAGGAGCAATGGAGTCATCCAACTGCCCGAGCTAGATATGTAAGTATTACTACATTCGAAATTTCATTTTTTACATTTGTGTTAGGACTTCCGATAGACGCTTTTTTATTTTCTAAGGACGATAGATGAGTTATTTACAACTTTCTTTTTGACAATGTAGCAAAATTTTCAAAGGATGATAGCCGAGCTTACGGAGCAAGGACTTCCGATTGACGTTACCAAGGTTTGGTACGATTCGGTGGATGGATACAAGAAGGGCCAA
>JAIUZE010045408.1:0-114392 GCA_022085475.1 Heliosperma pusillum | reverse complement strand
CTGTAGTGAAAAGGGGGGGGGGGGTAGTATCCTTTTTGGAAGAGGCTCATATTTTTGAAGAAACAAGTACCATGACTGAAAATGGGAGGCTAATTAATTTAGTCCTTACAAGGTATTTTGTGAGCATTTTGGGCAAGAAATGAGGAGGCCAAGATGAGAACTTGGCAGCACCTTGGCAAGACCAAGACACGGCCATGACAGCCCCCTGGCAGCACCCCTGGCAGAACCCTGCAGGAACTAAAGCCTGCTCAAGGAACCTGCGAGAACTTCTGCAAGAATCCTACAGGAATTCTGCTGGAACGAGTCTGTTTTGCTACAAGGAGCTGGCATATTATTATCCTTGTGAGTTTTCAGCACACGGGAGGTGTTCAAGGACAAATGACATCTTGTGGTCCTTTCTTTTGTCCCTCCTAACAACTACAAAGCTGCTGCCACTTTATGGAAGCAATGGACCAGCTATGCAAGTTGCCAAGATGTCCTTTTCATGTCACATGACTAGTTTAGGATGTTAATTTTCTAGCTTGTTATTTTGTCCTCTTGTTCCTTTTAATTGTAGCCATTAGATTTAGCTTTTAGATGAATGGATAGGATGTAATGTGAGCCCCTATATAAGGAACTCACCACCCAATGTAATATTCAGTTTTTGATAATGAATTAAAAAGAGTTGTGTCAAACACAAACTTGAGGGTTAGCTCAAGGAGCACCTCGTCACAACCAATAGTGGCCATGCCTTTCTTGGTTGTTCGATTAAGGGAGGTTAACCTGTGCTAGGCTGTGGTTAAGCTCTCCTAATCGGCCAGGCCTGGTGGTCGCCCTGTGCTAGGCTGTGGGTGATCGACCTACGTCTGTTAGTGAGGTTAGTTTGGTTCTGTGCTAGGCTGTGAGCTAAGCTAAACTTGCTGTCCAGGTTGAGGTCCAAACTTGTGCTTGTCTGTAGTTTGGGTCTTGATCATATCGAGCTTGTGTTAGGGAGGTGGACTTGTGTGGTTCAACTCCTTGGCTCGAGTAGGTTGTGGGTCGAGCCATGAGCCGGTCTTGTGGCCCTTGGTTCACAACCATATCTTTCATGTTTTTCATAGGCTTAGGACACAAATAAACCCCCATAAGTCCCCCTCTTGTTGCTGCCACTTTGGGGCAGCCCCTTGGTCGTCATTCGAACTTTGGGCCGTTCATAGGGTCCTTCACAAAAACGCATAGACCCCCCTAATTACGCTGCAGTACATACATGTTTGTTAATTCATGACAAGTTTGAATAATTTAGTTTTCCTCTATATGGCGGGCGGAGGACGAAGAAGAGGTAGTTGTAGTAATGTAGGAAACAGAGCGCAGGAGGATGAGAATGAACAAGTGAATGACAGGAACGTGCCACCGACACAGGTGGATACTACTACTCGCAGAGTCCGCCTCGATCCGGATGAGGAAACAGGTGTATGGTAAGACTAGTTCACTTTTACTTTAATTGTTTAATTATAATTATGATTATTCAAAAATCATAATATTTATATATAATGTATTTAACTATGATCATTAATTTCAGGTTCAGTGACGCAGATGTGGTTAAACTGATCTCGGAGACCATAATCTGCGAGTACAAGGAGCATGCGCCAAATTGGAAAGAGGCGTCAAATACTTTGCGGTCGTCTTGGTGGAACTGGTTTGAGGTATAATTATTTAAAATATTATAATTATATCTATTTAAATTTGTTTTTCTCAATTTATCTTTGTTATTGATTTTTTATTTTTTTATTTATTCACTTAATATTTTCCTAACTTTATGTTTTTAATCATGACATCAAAGGGTTTCTTTCGATCCTCGCCATACCGATATGGTAAGGAAATCTTGGGAATACGCCATGAAGACCCGTTTACGTCATATGATCTACCGAGCCTCGCAGAAAGACGAGGAGCACAGGCCGAGTTGGATTCCTTTGGACTTGTTTAGAAAGCTTAAGAATAGGCCTGTCGAAGATCCTGGTTTCGTTGCGAGATCTCAATCAGGCGCGGCTAATCGTAGGTCGGGATGTGAAGAGAAGGGAAAGGCGTTGCCTACTCACATTATGGGTAGAAAAAACACCTTGAGAATCATGGGCGAAATGGTAAATATAAATCTTCTTTCATTTTTTATTTATTTATCTAATTAGAATTTAATACTTATATATATATATGTTATACTAACAAGTATTTAAATTGTAGGTCGATAAATCTTCATCTGATATCCCAAATGTCGTGCAAGTCTTAGA
Organism: Heliosperma pusillum; assembly: GCA_022085475.1. Classification (NCBI taxonomy): domain Eukaryota; kingdom Viridiplantae; phylum Streptophyta; class Magnoliopsida; order Caryophyllales; family Caryophyllaceae; genus Heliosperma; species Heliosperma pusillum. Next base: position 112,152 of record JAIUZE010045408.1, on the reverse strand, counting down.
GAAGACAAAGAAGCACCCGTTCCGTGGATGGTTATCAAAAAAACCAGCTGAACTCTATGTAAGTTATGCATTTTTTTGTTAAGTGATTTATGTTTAATTTGTCATTTATATATTTAATTACATTAACTACTTAATTTAAATGAGAATTACTAATTCTGAACTTGTTTGTGATGCAGAATAAGATCATGTCAAAGAAGTCTCAGCTTCAAACTCAAGGAGTCGAAAACATTGACGATAATGAGATCTATTATGACGAGACTGGATTTGACGAGAAAGGAAGATGCTACGGATTGGGACCAGCGGCGAATTATTTGTTTGACCATCATAGGCACTCTGTTGCTACCTCAAACCCGACTCAGGGCAACCCAAGTTTGGCTACTAAGCTGTCAAAGGAGAATGCTGCACTTAGACAAGAGCGCGACGAGCAGGCTCGAAGGATTGCAGCTATAGAAGAGTACTTGAGTCAGGTTGCAAGAAATTCTACTCAAAACTGCAGAACTGGAGGTCCTAACCAGGGTCGAGACGACTTTGATGATGATGGCGGCGATAATGCTAGGTCAAACTCATTCACCCCTTTCCCTCCTTTCTCTCCAATCACTCCACTGACTTGAGTGATTAGTTAACTATTTGGTACTTTGAACCTTTTATTTGTAAGACTTTAATTACTTTTATGATACAAAATCAAAACTTTGTTCGGTTTTGTGTTACAATAGCAACTTTGTTGGACGCGTAACTGCTGGAAAACTTCTGTAATTTGCAGGTTTTTTGTCGTTTTAACGCGTATAGAGGGGATGCAGGAAACAACCAGTTCCTGGAAAATACAGGCCTTATTGCGACGGAATTTCCGTTGCAAAAATTGACTGACTTACAGCCAAGTCAAACATAAAGTCAACTTTTGCGACGGAATTTCCGTCGCAAATGTTGACTTTATGTTTGACTTGGCTGTACAGGTGGCAGTCAAGTCAAACAGTCAGTCAACAGTTGCGACGGAAATTCCGTCGCAAAAGTTGACTATCCGTCGCAATTACTGCTGTTTGCGACGAAAATAAGCGACGGACACTATCCGTCGCAAATCCGTCGCAAATCAGTCTTTAGCGACGGAAATTCCCTATATAGCGACGGAATAATCCGTCGCAAAACGAACTTTATTTTGTAGTGAAATCAGATGCGGAAGTCTTAAGTTAAGACGGTTTCAAATAAGAATGGGTGAAAGATAAAACCTTACAAGACCTTGTACTTTTTCGTTTAAATTAAATTGAACTGAGTTGATACAAATCTATAAATCTGTAAATATAATAAAAAGGCAAGACAACTGACCACATTGCACCATTGCCTATTGTATGTGTGTTTTAAAAAGCCACATCAACTTCATTTTTTTTTTTAAAAAAAGAAAAAATTCAAGGAATTGGTAGCGTTGAATACAAGTCAAATCAACAAGCATTAAAATATGTTTTTCTAATTTTAAAGCAAATTAAACAACAATTATATATGAGACTAAATTTTACTATTTAGATTTTTTTTGATAGAACAAGTTATACAAGACAAATAAAAATCACGTCACATTATTCTAATTTTTAGTCCTTTGAAAATGTTATATACCCCTCAATTCAATATATTGGATACATAAAGAGACCATAAAAATAATGTAACTTATTTGTTCATATAATGTGCCTCAAATATTTTATATAGTAGCAAAATTAATAAATCCTACTATAAAGATAATAGTATATTCCAAAGGCACTCATCTAAACCACGATATCCTAAAAAACTGTCTTGTGATGAGAAAAAATAAAGCAAAAAAATAACGAAATTACTTTTTCACATAAGAATTTTACTTTTTCACATACATTTTTTCATAAAGTTTCCATACTATACCCTTTTTCTAAACATAATCAAATTAACCCTCCTTTCCTAATAATGAATCTAATTAATCAAAAATTTGAACAATGAATTATAAGTTTCCAACTAATAAATTAATTTTGTTTATTCACGATTATTAATACGGGGTATGTTTTATTGAAATTAATATGCTTAGTTCCTTATTAATTAGGTTAATAGGTGGTGGAAGGCATGGTAGTTGACGGGTTTTCTGGGTATGGGGTGGTCAGCGTTGGGTTGCGGCGCGGCTGGGACAGGTGTGTTGAACAGAGGTCCGGTGGTGATGATAGGTTGCGTGTTGTCGGCGTCAGGTTGTCGACGTTAGTTTGTCGGCGTCGACTTAAGGACTGGGATTGTCGGCCGGGGGTGGTCTGGTCGGCGTGAACAATGGCGGTGAACGGAGGTCAGGGGGTGATGGTATACGGGTGGGACGGGACGACGGATGGTGAACGGCGGAGGACTAGGGGTCGTCTTCTGTTGTTTGCTTTGATTTTTCTTTTTCTTTTTTTCTAAAGTATTAAGTACTGCAGGCTTTGTTGTTGTTTGCGTTTGATTTTTTTATTAATAAATTAATTAGTTTCTTCTTTTTTAAATTAATGGAGTTTGAGGTCGGCCGGAGTAAAGTTTATCGGCGAGTGATCGGAGGTGGTGACCAAAGTTGGTGGATGGAAGTGGTGATTGGGGGATGACTAGATGAGGGAAGAATGGAAAAAATTAATTGTTTGAGGGAATGAAAAATTGAGAAGGGTAATAGTGTAAAAGTCGTATGTGAAAGAGTAAAATCCGTATGTGAAAAAGCACGAGCAAAAAAAAAATCACATGCTACGATAAGTAAAAACAAAGACAAGCAACAAAAAGAAAAATCAAATGAAAAAACTTATTGATGTGAGATAGCAAGAAATGATAAACTAGAGAAAATTAAATTATAAGTTATTTTTCTTAACACATATACAGAAAACTACTACGTCACAACCAACCCGCCCACCCTCTCTCAGCACACCACCAACCCATCTACCCGGGTGGGCAGCCCACCACAAAACCGATATGCCTCTTTCAACAAACTGCACACCACCAACTCATATTGCACACCCATCTCGCCCATAAACCACCATTCCTAGCGACACAACCTTTACGCTGGATTCTGACACACCTACCCGATGGATAAAGCAAACCCTACAAAATTCCAAACACTAAAAAAAGGGAAAAAAAATACTGAAAAATGAAAAAGAATAACAAGTTTATTTTGATCAGTAATTTTCAATTAATAAACGAATCAATACATGTTATACATATAAATTTGAATACATAATTGAAGTTTTTAAATCAAGAAATTTGATAGATAATATTAATTTCAATGTCATTTTTTTGAAGATTAGCTTTAGTGTGCCATATAAATACATTATGTTAGTTAATGTGAATATTATTTCGGAACATTCTCAAATTTATATCGTGGGAGGTCTTAAAACTATGACACGAGAACTATTAAAACAACCACACGTTTCATATTATTTTATGTAAGAAACATTGGTCAATGTTGAAACTAAATAATCTACGGACGTATCGACTGTTCAATTGGCATGATTAATTTTGTATGTCAATTTCCAAAATTCATTGAAAAAGTTCTAAGTTACACTAATACATATAGTTACATGCTTACCCCTATAATATTTTAATTTAAGTGAAATTGGATGATAATATGTAATATAAGGTACACAAATGACAAGATGTCAACATGTCGTCCCATACTAATGAGGTTACATTCACGCGTTAGTTTACATAGTTAACCTCAAGCGCACCTGTGATTTTCACAGGTAAAACAAAACTAGTTGGGGTTCATTGGGAATGATAAATCAACTACTAGTTTTATTAATGACACTCAAGTTGTGAGAGAGTGAGTATTAAAATATTCATATAATTACCTTGTATTTGAGTAGCGTTAAATATAACAATAGTGACGTTATCATCAACCTTAATAATAATATAACTAAGCTGAACCAAATAATAATGGACTAAATTGATTTGACCGAAACAAAAGTAACCGATACCAACCACAATAAGTGCGTAGCATTAAAACTCAGGTGAATATTGATCAAGACTTTCTTAAACGAAAGTAACCCACATGAAAAGGGGAAAGGATCCTCTCCATTTACTTTTTGTCCATTTCTCCTCACAAGAATTATTCAATTGTATATTCTAATCTCAATCATTTACCTTTTTATTCTCAAATAAATTTACAATCATTTAATAGGCTTAAACGTAATCCGAATCATTGAGAAGTAATGGAACTTCATTTCTAAAATGAAAAAAGAAATGGATAGAATCTAAAATTCATGTAAAGAACGGTGCATATAGTTGACCTTTCGACGATGTACCACGTGTCTAGAATACATGACACGTCAATAGTCAAAACTCAAAACCCCGGACTAAACCCCCAAGGCTCCAACGTAACTATCAGTCTATCACCCTCTTTTTTCCCCAAATCAACATCAATCAATTAAATCAATTTCAGCACAACAAACCCTAACAATGGCGATCTTTCGATGCCTTCAACGAATATTAAAATCCCCCAAATCAACTACCACCACAACCACACCCACCCTCTTCAAATCGCCGCGACAATTCTCTCTCCTCTCACAACGCACCCCATTTCTGTATCCTCTATCCGCTGACGTCACTTCTGTACACCTCTTCCATTTCACCTTCTGTGGGCCCCTCTTTCTCTCTTCTCCGCCATGGCAGTTATCACAATCCGCCACGCCCACGCTCGTCCAATACGACGTCGTCTTGCCGCCGCGTCGGAAGCTCGACGCTTTGCGGCTTCTCGAGAGGACTAAATTGAGGTTTCCGATCAAATTAGGGTTTCGTAATGATGATAGCGAGAGAAATGAGAGTGATGCGCAAGCTGTGAATGATAGTATTGTTGGAAGTATTAGTAGAGGGAATAGTGGAGGTGGTGCATTTGTCGAGAGTTTTGTAAATTGGCCCAATTTCGTGTCGGTTAGCCGAATGGTTTCCGGTCCCGTCCTTGCTTGGTAATGCTTCTTATCATTTCTGAGAATGTATATGAACGGATTAGATATTGATTTTTTCGCTTTTAATCTTAGCTCGTGATTATATTTTCGAGCTAGACTTTACCAACTAAGTGAACTAACATTCAGGTAGCATTGTGTATTTTGTCGACTTTAATCCAAGCTCGTGGTTATATTTCGAGCTAGACTTTACCAACTAAGCGAATTGACATGCATGTGGCATTGTGTTGACATTAGCTAAGCTAATTGACATTAGCCTTTATCCTAGCTCATGGTGTTGTTGATGTGGCACTACATTTAAAATTAAGATGGTCTTTACTAACCTAGCTGACATTTGTGACTATACGGCCTTAATGACAGCGTATATAATTTTTTTCCATTGATATAACACAAGGTACATTGATGATGGAACTTCTATTTCTGACTTGTTCTTTTTGTGTAACTGTGGAAAATATATCATTTAGAATGAGAATTCATCAACTAGCTAGCGGATGTTTTGCTATTTAGCTTTCGGTCATTGGTGCTTGTTATGAACTACTATACAACCAGTACACGTAGTATTACTATTGACCACACACACGCGCGTCTTAAATTTAGGCCCTATCCATCCAAGACTAGCTGAGTTTAATGTGACGGTCTTTGTTAATTTGATTGTCCTGATGCAAGTTGACATCTGGAAAATAAACTTTTAGTTGTCCTCCTTTCTTGTTTGCAGTGGATGTACTAGTGTGAATGTGTGATGTGCCTGGTAAACTTATGTGATGTTTAGGTGGTTGAGGACTTGAGGTTATATTTGGTATCTATGTTTCCAGCTGTGAATTTTAAATTACACCATATATCCCATGTCGTACATTTAAGGTCCCATTTCTGATATTTGATCATTTAGAGATATTTAAGTTAGATCTGTGACTCTGTGAGTGCCAGAGAATGTATGACCTTGGTATAGCATCCTGCAGATCACTCTGTATAATCTTTTAGTTATGGGCTAAAATGTTTAGTGAGGTCTCCCAAGTTGTACACTTTATGTTAAGATTTCGCAAGCATGCCTTCAAGTTGAATTTTAAAAAGAAGTTATCTCTTTTACTAACTCTTCTCTCTGCAATGATACCTTGTAATAGGACTCGGGCTTTCTTTCTTCTTTTGCGGAGCTCTGAGATTGGTCTAGCTAATAAATTACCTCTCATTTACCGGAGGTAGAACTATGCCATCAGTTGTTAGGGCCTTGGGGGAGGGGTTGAGTTTTCTAAATGTTAATATGGTTAATGCCTTCATCTTAGATAAGTTACTCTAGGTGGTTGTTTATTTGACTGCCCTGATGCAAGTTGACAGCTGGAAAATAATTTTCAAGTTCATTATCTTTCTTGTTTGCAGTGGGTGTACTAGTGTGGATGTGTGATGTTCCTGGTGAACTTACACAATGTCTGCATTGGTATCCTTGTTTCCAGCTGTGATGTATAACTTCTAGACTTATAGTCTTATACCATATTTCCTCTTTCATACGTTTTACATCCCCTGTCCGATGCTTGATCTTGTAAAAATATTCTAAATTTAGAGTGAGACTTTGGAGAAGATAAATTTGCTTCGAGGACCAGGAGTTCTGGGTATATATGAGCGTGAGGTATAGCATCCTACCATCACTCTGCAAAAAAATTTATAGCTATGGACATTGATGCTTTCACAGCTGGATGGGCAGAAGGCTTTCTCTTAAGTTTTGCACTTTCTGTTTGATTTTTGTAACATGTGTTTAAGCTGAATCTTGAACTGGAATTATCTCTTCTGTTTCCACTTTTCTCTGCAATGATACCTTGTAATTTTCTTAATGTTACCATAGGAATGCCTTCACTTGGACAACTTACAAGTTTGATTTTTCATTTTCTTTAGTTCTGTTTGTCTTTTATATATATAAAAAAAGCCAAGTCTAAAGCCGTTTTTTTGTTAAAATTCTCTATATTTATTTCGATGGCTTGGTGCAGGATGATTGTGAATGAATGGTATCTTCCTGCATTTGTAGGGCTTGCAGTATCTGGTGCCAGTGACTGGGTGAGAACTGATCTTCAGCATTCTCCTATTATAGCATTATTGCGATGGTGATGTGATTTTTGTATTTATGTAGCTAGATGGATACCTTGCCAGGAGAATGGGGATTAATTCTGTAGTTGGCTCCTACTTAGATCCTCTTGCAGATAAGGTAAGGGTGCATCTTGTGCAACTTTCTTGAAATTATTTTATTTTCCTTAAAAGCAGAGACAGATTCTTTGCAATAGTTGTCAGATCTCATGAGAGTTCTGGTAATGTTACTTTCTTGATGGTGCAGGTTCTGGTCGGGTGTGTTGCTTTGGCGATGGTGGAAAACAATCTTCTACACCGTAAGTATCCAAATGTGGGTTAGGAAGGGGAGGTATCTCTCTCTTTTTTTGACGTCTTTCAGCCATTTGTTGTTTCTAGTAACATTTCCCTCGCTTTCAATTTTTAGTCAAACAGATGGTTATTAGTAAGGAATATGGGAACATTTTGATTCTATTATGCTAGCTTGCTTATAACTTGCAGCTTTCTTTTAAATATTTAGAGTTCTCTTACTTCTATGGTAATCTTTGTACTTTGCTTTTTATTAGGCTAAATGTGAGTGTTACTTGTGTAGAAGGAAAAAATGCCAGTATTGTTGTGTGCCGATGCTCAAGTCTCATTGATACGTTAGCTAAAAGGCCTTAAGGCTCCTCCTACGCTTTATACATGACTCACAATTGTATATTATTATGTGTTTTCTATTATTATTCTATTAGCAGTTGTTTTTATTATGCCCTCCCTTTCTCCCATTGTCTGCAGCTTTTGCTTCCGTATATGATCACCCATTTTGATGCCCTTTAATGGAGGAACTATTACACTATAATCCCTCATTTCTATCTCCAACCCCCGCCACTCTCCTCCATTTTCTAGTTCATTTAAGCTCTATTACTCCCGTAATACTTACCTCCATTCCAAGCAAGCCTATAAGGTTAAAGGGCTACTCCTATTGCCAATTGGTTTTACAGTGGAACCCTCTTGGCCTTGTATTGTGGACTCTCTCTCCTCCATTTGGGTGTGGCCATACCCATATTCATGATTTAACAACACACTGGTTCGGAGAAGGAGAGTTTAGGAGATCTAGTGGCACACTGGTTTCTAGTGAAGAAGTGATAAGATTATAAAAAGGAAGAGAAAACATATAAACACAGATAAGAGTGATTAAGATTGATATGCGTATGAGAAAAAGAAGACATGGAGTTCGGACAATGTGGAGGATGAGAGGCCTTGACTTTATACTTGGTCTCATATGTTTCCGTTCACTCTTCTCATATGTGTTATGAAAATTTATCATTCCTTTTGCATCTCTTTGTTCATTTCATTTTTGTTTTGTTTTCTCATTTTTCTTTCTCCCGCATGCTGCTCGTGTCCTCCTTGGTCCCTTCCAAAAGTTTTTTTCAATCATCTATGTTTATGTCTTCAAATTTATGTTTCATCTCTGCACTTTTTCCCTTCTCTTTTTTATTTTTTGTTTTTTTATCTTTTCTGTCCTTTTACGACCCGCTTTTTCTCAGTCTTTTGGGTTTTTTTTTGTCAAATGTTACTTTATATTTAATGGCCTTTGCAAAACAGCAACCTTTGATTAATTTTTTTTTTGTATTCTGCTACCTTGTGTCTCCATTTTTATTGCCGATAACTACCAAATAACTGATTGAGGCTACTGTTGGTCAATATTCGAGGGTATGAGGTAGTTTTGTGACAAAATAATAAGGGTTGGTAGGTTAGCTTTGACAAATTAAAAATGAGGCAATGCTGTAAGTTTGACCTTTTCGGCCAGAATAGTCACTTTGTTGGTGTGTGCAGCAAAAAAATGAAAATATAAGGTAACATAAAACAAAAAGGTAAATTAAAGGTAGTTTATTTGCAAAGACCCTAAATTTAAGGTAACATTTGTTAAAAGAAAACCCTTCTCTTTTCTTTGTTTACTTTCTTCAACTCTTTTACTCTTCCTCTTGCTAAATGACCCCAAACAATATTGAGAGTAAGGCTTGATTTTTCTTGTGGTTACTCTTGCTGTATCACCGTATGTGAGTAAGAATTGTTTTTTTCAAGTCGGCATGTGCTTCAACCAGTTTTATTGTTTCTTTCTTAAAAGTTTGGGGGTTTTGCGGGGCGGTGGGACGTAATTGTAGAACAACTTGCTGTGCTTAGTATATTTGTGGACCCGAATCTGAAGCTATGTTTGAAATGTGAAGCTGGACTTGTTGGACTGGTTGTGCTCCGAGATGTAATGCTTGTTGGTGGCGCTGTTTACAATAGAGCTAGTAGCTTAAGTTGGCAGGTGTGTAATTGCTTATCACAACTAAGCCCGCTTAATTTCTTCTTTTTTACTGCTTAATAACCAGTAAATTTTTCTTTCAGTGGGAGAGCTGGTATGACTTTTTCAACCTTGATGGAACTCGTCCTGAAAAGGTTGAGCCTTTATTTATCAGCAAGGTGAGTTCTGATTTCCGGACTTTAATTTTCTAGGGAAGTAAAATAAACAGCCAATGTCTCTCTCAGGCATGGAATTTTATTTAGATGTGTTCCTGAGCACAAATAGCCGTCGAGAGTAGTCAACTCACAGAAACAAATTAGCCTTTTACAATTTACATTATACAGTTCAGAATTCATGTATGAAGAAAGCCTTAGGAGTCCCAAATGATTAGGGATAGACTTAACATAAATTGTTGGATAGAACCATCAATATGAGGCAATAAATACAAAACAAGGTAGGACTCCGCATAACCTATTAATTTGTATAAGTCTGACTAAAATAATTAAATTTCACTGGTTGGCTAAATCTGAACAGGTAAATACAGTTTTCCAACTCATCTTAGTTGCTGCTGCTCTCCTGCAACCTGAATTTGGTACCACAGAAACTCAGGCATACATAACCTACTTGAGGTACATTACTAGATATCTATTTGGATGATATATTTAATTTTTTTATTTGAGGCCAGGCTATGTTACTGTAACACTTTGCTTTAGTACATTTTGGCACTTCGACGCTTTTTTAAAAAAAAACATAGAACTGCACAAAATTGACGTAACGTGTCTTTGAAAATTGATAAAAGTCAGAGTAACATAGTGGTCAGGTGTAGAGTGGAGTTAAATGGGTTTTGTTACTTGTAACTTTGTGCAGCTGTCTGGTGGCTTCTACAACAGTGGCTTCGACGGCATCATATGGAGTGAAACACTTACGGAACCGTTCAATCTCGATTTCAAGAAGCCACTAGAGTCTGGATGTCACTGAAGTTGCTTCTCGCCATGAGAGGATATGGCCATTGGTTTTAGTTGAGGTTGTTAATGCTGAAATGGCAGTCAGACTTCCTTTCCTACTTTGTCCGGATTTTTTCGAGGATGTTGGGTTTGTGAGAGATGCATTGTAGGAATGTGAATAATGACGGATCTCTCCAGTGTTGGCGACTGTAGGTTATACAATTAAGTTAAAGGTGAAGTTGTCATATGACTCTCAAAGTTGAACAGGGGACGAGAGTCACGAGACTGTACATATAAAATCTGTTCGCCAATCTTTGTTTTTTAGTACACTATAGTTTTTAAAACTGTAAAGGGTCTTTGGTGTTGATTGTTCGGAGAATACTGAAGTGATCTGTTATTAATCCTTTAATAGAGAAATATACACCCTCAATCAATTCATCTAGTCTTGAGGAAGAGCATTCTAAATTGGGAAGGCCTTTTATGAAGACTGAAATCAGAAAAGCTATTTTTCAATTGGGCCTGTTGAAGTCTCCGGGGCCGGATGGTATTCCTGCTGTTTTTTTACCAAAAATACTGGAAAATCGTAAAAAAAAAAAAAAAAAAAAAAAAAAAAAGAATTTTATGAAGCGGTCTTGTGGTCGCTAAATTCAGGAATCATCCTTAAAGAGATAAACAAAACTTTCATAGTGCTAATTCCGAAGTGTTGAGGAGTTTAGGCCTATTAGCCTATGTAATGTGATTATGAAAGTTATCTCTAAGTATATCTCAAATAGGTTGAAGAGCTTGATGTCGGATTTGGTCGATATCTACCAAAATGGTTTTATCCCGGTAGAAGTGTCTCGGATAACATCCTAATAACTCATGAATCTATTGCCACTAGGGGTGATAATGAGACGAGACAGCTCACGAGCAACTCGAGATCGGCTCGGTCAAAGCTCGGCTCGTGTGAGCTCGACTCGGGCTCGGCTCGAGAGCTTAACGAGTCAAGCCGAGCAAACACCGACTCGGCTCGAAAAGCTCGCGAGCAGCTCGAATTTGTGTGATTAGAGAAGATTTTCCTCATTTTATAAAAATATTTTATCATTATTATATATTTGTATCACATATATCAAATTTCGAACTTATTTGCCAATTTTTTGTACATATATCTTTCGAGTCTTGTTATTGCAAATATTGGAAGAAAAAAATTAAAAATCAATTATATATAGGCTCGATTTAAGCTCGAGTTTGGCTCGAGCTCGCGTTAAAATTCGCAAGCTTTTTTACGAGCCACATTTTTTTCAAGCTCGAGATCGGCTCGAGCTCGAGTTTTGGTTCTTGAGCACAAGCCGAGCAAGGCCAAGCTCGGACTCGGCTCGGCTCGTTAGCACCGCTAATTGCCACTATAAATAACAAGAAAAAAGGGTTCTGTCGAATTATGTGCAATGAAGGCAGATTTGAGTAAGGTATATGACGAGCTGGATTGGAACTTCATTCAAGGTGTCCTATCCAACATCAATTTTCCTCAGCATATAATCAAGTTGTTTATGGGTAGCATTACTTCAGGCTCGTGTCAATTATTAAAAAAGCATTACTTCAGTCTCGTATCAAGTATTAATAAATGTAACTCTTTCTGAAGCTATCCAGTCTAGATCGGGTATTAGGCAAGGGGATCCATTATCAACATACATTTTTGCCTTATGTTCTGAAGTCTTATCTCAGATGTTATCGATTGCCTCGTCTAGGCAATTTATCAAAGGTATTAAAATTTGTAAGGACGCCGCGGAATTATCCCATATCTTTTTTGCAGATGATTCGTTATTTCTCCTTCAAAGTAATGAAGAGAATATCGAGAACCTTATGGGAATTATCTCGGAATATTGTGAACCTTTTGGGGGAAGCTATCAATAAAGATAAATTTCCCATCATTTTTAGTCCTAATTGTACGCTCCAAGAGGTTAAACGTGCACTAGAAATCACTTCTTCTTAAGCCTAAGAAGGACCTTGGTATTTACTTAGGTCTTCTTATGGAAGCATGTTCCTCTAAAAGGGATTCATTCAACCATATTGTCGACAAGGTTAAAAGAAGACTCTCATCATGGAATAATCTCTTTCTTCCTGCAGCAGGAAGATTAACCCTAATCCGTTCGGTTATTTCATCATTATCTATTTATTCTCTATCGGTATTTCGGATACCGATAAGTGTAGCTAATGAGATTAATTCTCTAATGCTACAATTTTGGTGGGGAGGACTAAAAGGGGCAAAAGTTATACATTGGTACAGTAAGAATTTCTTAAGTCTTCCAAAAGGTATGGAAGGTTTAGTAATCCGGAATATTTCGTGTTTTAATCAAGCTTTTCTGGCCAAAGTCACGTGAAAAGTCATTAATAATCCTTCAAGTTTGATTAGCTTGACGGTGGGGAGAAAATACGAACTTGCTAAAGTACCGGCGGTCCAAGATCTTTGGAAATCGAAGCGTCTATGGTCTTGGGGAGGTCGAAGTATTTGTTGGGGTTATAATCTCGTTAGGAAGGGTTTAGCTTGGAATATTGGAAATCCTTCTAAGGTTGGCTTTTGGGATGAGAAATGGATAAATGGTTGTAATCTCGAAGACCTTAGGGTCGACCTCTCGTGTCTTCCGTCCTCCTTCAGGTCACTTACCTTCCAAGATTTTCAAATTAGCGAGGAGTTCTGGGTCTCGGAGGGAATCCAGAATTTTTTTTAGTGGATGTGTCTCGACAAATTTTAAATGTTCCTATTCCAAAGTTAGCCGAAAAGGATGTACCATTTTGGAGCTTTTCCAAATTTGGTACCTATTCGGTTAAGTCGGGATATTTTGAAGCTTTAAAAGGGGAGTTGCACAACCTTCTTACTCCTAAAGATAGATCAAGAATGAATCCTACCATTGTCGAGTTCTGCAGGAAGAAACTATGGAAGTTAAGAATATCTTTCAAGTGGAAAGTATTCTTATTGAAAGTTTTAGCCCGAGCTCTCCCAGTTGGCGAAGAATTTAAGAGAAGAAAGATGAAAGGAGATACTTTATGTAAATTATCAGGGAGGGTTCTGACCAGCTTGAAACCTTGGAGCACCTGTTTTAAGATTGTAATAATGCAAGATGTGTCTGGTTTGGAGGTTCGCTAAGTATTAAGCCTGGGTAGGATCATTACATAGACTTGCGTCTATGACTTATTAATTGGATTCGTTTCCTAGATTCAGAGCACAATGGTCATGATCATATCCAATCTATCATTGCTAACCTCTGGGGAATATGGAAAGCTCGAAATTATTTCATCTTTCGGAATGACAGTATCTCTCCGCTTTTTTGTGTTAATCTCATTGAGAAGACCGTTAGGGAGATGAATAATGCTATGGAGATCAAGCAAAACAAAGAATTTAGCTGTCCTAATGCCAAGCAAAGTTCAGAGAAGTTCTTAGCCAGGAAAATTAAGAACTATCACTGTTTCTGGATGATTGGTTCTAATGGCTGTCAGATAAGAAAAAAAAATCAATTGTGACGCTGCCTGGCTTCCTGACCAAAAGGCCGGGCTTGGATAGGCCATTTGGGAGGAGGGTCTGACACGCATCGTTTTGATGTGTCAAACGATATTTATAACAAGACTAAGCACGGTGGCAAGTCAAGGCCGGTCCACAGGGACGGTGGGTATTCGATATGCAAAGTCTAGACTAGCTATGCTCAAGGGGTGTCACGATATAGAAGTGGATTTGAAACTAATTTAAGAACATTGAGTAAATGCAAATAAATAGGGAAGTAAGACTAAACTAAGATAATCAAATAACAAGCAATAAAAGGAAAGTCTAAGATCGGTGGGTTCAAATGGGTAATTTGGGTTCTATTGAGTCGGGTTCATAGTTAATGAGTAGTCAAACTTGGGTGCGGTGGATTGAGGCTCTCGATCTTACAATCCCTCCCATATACCGAACCAAGCTATTTCTCGCGTACACAAGGCCGATATACCAACTATATGCAAATCCTAACATATTCCGAGGCTATCGATCTTACGGAAATGTATAATGAACATGAAGCATGCAAGTTTGTTAAGCACGCATTTCATCAAACATGTGGTATGCGTAAGTTGGAAGAAAGACAATTAATCAACAAATCAACCCAACAAATAAAGATTAACCCTCATAGAAACCCATTATCCCCCACTAATCCTAGATTAATCACTACTCACTACTTAACATTAAGATTATGGAGGAATAAGATATAAAACTACGACAAGACATGATGATAAGAAGGAAACAAAACAAGTAATGAAATGACAAGATTAACAAGTATATGAAAAGGGATTAAGAAGATATACCAACTAATTAAGGCAAAAGATGAACAAAAGAGGAAATCTTGAATAAAGGAGAAGACTTTGTCACCAATTTTCAAGTACAAAACCAAGAAATCCAATTACATGACTAGATCTAAAACTAATTAAAGAGTAATTGAGGAAAGATTAAACTAATTAGGAGGACTAATCTAACTAATTTTAGTCTAGGGTTTCGTGTCCTCTAATTAAACAAGACAATCTATTTATAGGTTTACAAAATGGAGGAAAGATGGACTTCGAAAGACTAAGTGGGCTGAATGAGTCACGGCCGTGAAAGGTGTCTCACGACCGTGACAAGGGTTTCACGACCGTGAGATGCAAGTCATGGTCGTGAGATATGTGGCAGTAGCAGGTCCAAAATTCCCAACTAAGTCACGACCGTGAAACATGTTTCACGACCGTGAGCTGTGTTTCACGACCACGAGCTGTGTTTCTCGACCGTGAGCTGTGTTGCTCGAAAATCATCATTCTTTGGAAGGAATCTCACGACCGTGATATGTACTTCACGCCCGTGAAAGGTCTTTCCTCCTTGTTACCTTGATATAACTTTGTCAACTTCTCTCGGTTTAGCTCGCCTTGACTCGGGATGACTCGGGTACGCCAAGTAGGTCCCCCAATGGTCTTTCGGGTCCCCTAGGACATGTCGTTGGCCCTCAATCTCTTTTGTTGATCAAAGTTGGGTAGAACTCGCCCCAAATGACGGTTTACCTCCAAAAACACGATAAAAGTGAGAAATATGCTAGAAGAAGGTAAAACACGTAGAAACGCTCTTAGGGAGCGTTAAAGGCAAGAAAAAACGAGGCAAAATGGGGTGGAAAAGTAGGGTGAAATGACACTATATCAAATCTCCCCAAACCAAACCCTTACTCGTCCCGAGTAAGGATGAATAAAGTCACGACCCTTATTTAACTATGCTAAAAATCTAACCGATACAAGGCAATTAACGGGCCTTGCTTCGTCCCTTCAACTCACAACAAGGTATCCATGAGGTAGGATACCTTCTTACAAGGCAAGTGGGGTCTTGCCAAAATCCCGATGCATTCTCATCAATAAAGCACACAAAACAAATAAGAATGCATCAACAAAAGTAAATAGCAACATGCCTCATCCATGTGCCGAGATTCATCCAAAATGGAAACGATTCAAGCATGCAAACCTCTATGTAGTTACTAGTTTTACAAAGAACTAAGCCAAAGAATATAGAGATGAATCACTGATAAGCATTTATTTAGTCACGTTTTTCCCTCATTTTCGTCCCCATTTTGGTCCGTTTACACGGATTTGCGTGCCCTTGATTGCATTCTGCTTCCCGTTTTCCCGTGCTATGATTATCGGTCTTAATTTGTAGGAATTAAGGCGGAAATGAAGAAATCAGAGCAATAGGGTCTTGCATGAGTCGGGATTCGAAGATGAGATGAAGAAGTGAAGAATTGAGTCATCAGGTGGCCCAGGCCGGTCCCCAGACCGGCGGCCGGCCCACCGGCCCAGACCACCACTCTACAAATGAAAGGAGCTGAAAAAGTGAAGAAAAGGCCTATATATACCCCCCCCCCCTATTATTTTGTAAGCAGTTTTTTTACATTCCTCTTAGCACAAAACCCTAGAAATTTGTAACCTAAATTAATCCCTAATTACTCCCCTAATATTTCCCTAATCTAGTTTAGTTTCTCCTTTCAAGTTGTTGAATCTAGTCTTTCATTTCAGTTTTGGGGTTTGTATTGAAGACTTGGGTGAAGACATTCCCCCATATTCATCAATATAAGTTTTGTTTGGTATTAAATTTCTCATCTTTTTTATTGTTTATGCAATTAATTTCCATTTCTAGTTTATAGTTCATCTTTTGATTGTTATCATTATTCTTCTCATAGCATAATGTTGATTGAACTCCCCTTTCCCTTTAGTGCTTTGATTCCCTTTACCATGTGTGAGTAGATTCTCCTCTAGGGTTTAGGGGGAGCCTAAGGGTGGATCATGTGGGGTATTAGGTTGGTTAATTAGTAAGTTTGTGGTAAATGATTTTGGTATTGCCCATATGAACACCAAGTGTTTGATGAAATGGGTGAACGAAAGTTGCCATTTTATCAAGCATGGTTTGATTTTCTCTTAAGCGACGGTGGTAGAGACGATTAGACTAAGTGTTTATATGGGTGATTTGAGACAAATGCGATGGCTTTGTTGATGATTATCGATTGTTGAGACATTAGCACTCGATTTTACTCGAATTATTTACCCATTTGCTAGTTACCCGACTAACCCATTAATCCCCCTAAGGTGAACCCTTCACCTTAGTCTTTCCCTTAATTGTTTTCATCTTTATTACTTAGCGATTACTTGTTTTTCCTAGTTTTTAGTTAACTTTCCAATCCGTCATATTTTAGGCTAGAATAGGATTCAATCGAACTAGTAGTTGACCCCACCATCCTCGTGGATTCGACCCCTTTATACTACTTTTATTGGGTTATTTTTGATGTTTGTTTTGACGACGAACCGATCATCAAATGGCGCCGTTGCCGGGGATGGCGTAAGGAAACTCGTAGTTTGTTTTGTGTCTTAGATTTAGCCAAGTTACTTGTTGTTTTTGTTGGTTTTTAGTTGTTAGATTATTTGTAGAGTGCCTTGCATTATTGTCTTTCCCTAGTGTGCCCAAAAACACACTAGGAGTCTAACTTGTTTTTGAGTTGCTTTGAGTGCATGCCTAGGGGTGAAGGGTTGTTCTTGAGCCATCCGGAGCCCGAAAGGTTATTTAGGACTCTCCGAGCTAACACTCTTGCTCGGGTTAGGAATTCAAGAAGAGTTAGCCATCAACAAGCCAATACTTCAATTGCTTCTACATCCACTCCAACAATCGATTACCCACAAAACAACACCATTGAACCCATATTTGAAAACCCCTTCTACAATACACAACAAAATACACCACCAAATTCACCACCTACAATACCTCAACAACAAAATCAACCACAAATGACGACTCTACGTGATCGTAACCGTCCCAACCACGATGATACCCAATCTCCAATCAATTTCGGTGTCTTGGCCCCTAATAATTTTGAGATTCACCCGGCTCAAATGAGTTCTATTGAGCGGGATAGCTTTGGAGGCCTCCCCGATGAAGATGCTCATGCCCACTTGAGAAAATTCAAAAGTAGGGTAGGAATCATGAAAAGGAATGGGGTGCCCGAGGAAACCCTTTGCCTCATGTTGTTCCCATTTTCCCTCAAGGACCGGGCGGAGAGGTGGTTGAATAACCATCCTCCAAACACTTTCACCACTTGGGATGACTTGGCTAAGGAGTTTCTAAGTAAGTACTACCCCGCCTCCAAAACGGCGATGCTAAGAAACGAGATTACCACCTTCCAACAAGAGGATGGGGAATCCTTAGGAGAAGCATGGGATCGGTTCATTGATTTACTTGCCCGATGCCCTCACCATGGAATTGCGGATTGGTATGTCACTCAAACCTTCTATCAAACTCTCCTCCCTCAAACCAAGGCCATGGTGAATGCTTCCGCGGGGGGGAGTTTTGATCATCTGAATGACCAACAAGGGGCGGCATTGATTAAGAAGATGGTTGAGTCGGAATCTAGCTATGGTACTAGTTCTAGAGGAAATAGCTTGAGGAGGAGTTCTAAGTACCCAAGTGAGAACTTCTCAAATGCGGATACCAATGCCAAGATTGATTTGCTCACACAAACTTTTACAAAGGGTTTTGCCGAGCTTCAAAAAGCTCAAAATCAAGTCAAGGCCATCATGTGAATGAAGCTAGTGGGTCTTATGCACCTCCTATGGTGGAAGCCTATCAAACCCCCACTTGTGAAATTTGCAATGGATATGGACACACCTTTGAAGTTTGTGGGAACAATGTCTCTTATATCCATGAAGGTGCAAATGACTACCAACATGTGAATGCTTTTCAAGGAGTCAACAACAACCCACGGCCCTCAAGGCCTCAATTCCAAAATCAAGGAGCTTACAACCCAAATTCAAATTTCTATCATCCAAGCTCAAAATTTCACCCAAACATGAGTTACAAAAGCCAAAATGTCTTAAACCCTCAACACACACAAACTCAACCTTCCAACCCTCCGGGTTTTTCCCAACCTAGAGGAGGAGGTCAATTTTCTAGAGGAAACTATAACAATCAATTCAACAACTCTCAACAAGGTCAAGGATCCAACCAATTCCAAAATCAACACTTCAATGATCAAGGTTACAATAACCAAGGTAACTTCCAAAACCAAGGTAATTGGAATCAAGGTCAAGGAAATTGGAATCAAAATCAAGGGAACCAAAACTTCAACAATCAAGGCCAAGGTAATTTTTACCAAGGCAATCAAAACAATCAAGCAAGTCAAGGGGTTCCCGATCAATCTTTCCAAGGCCAAGGGCCAAATTTCAACAACAACCAAGGGTCAAATTTCAACAATCAAGGTTCAAGGGGGCAACAAGGAAACTTCAATAACAACCAACAAGGAAACTTTAACAATCAAAGAAACAACAACCAAGGGTCGAGTAGTCGGAATGACTATGCTTTTGCCCTTCCTTTGACAAATCAACCCCACCAAGAGAATGATCCTTCAATAAGTGAAGTTTTGCAATTAGTCAAAAACATGGAAATCCAAAACAACTTGGCTTTGCAAAATGTCACTAATGCTCACAAAAAGAGGTGAGAGAATTGGAAGCTAGGTTAGCTTCTCAAGCTTTGAACAATCCTCAAAGGCCTCCGGGAGGTCTACTTGCTCAAGGGAAAAGCTCCAAGGATGCTTCATCAAGCCACCATGCATGTGCGGTGACTTTAAGAAGTGGACTAGTGCTTGATAACCCCTACATGGACATGATGAATGATGAGATTCCAAATGATGAGCATGTTGAGGAAGGAGAAGAACTTGAAGAGCCCTTTTTGACTCCCACCTTGGAGTCAAAAGATGATGGCAAGGGTGAAGATGATCAACCCAAAGAGGGAGAAGAAGGGTATGTCGAAATTATGCCTTATGAAGAGGAGATGAACAAGGATGTCAATGATGACGGAGTAGAGGTACAACCAATAGCAAGAGCTAAGGTAACCAAGAAAACTCCCATTCCAAAGGTATCTTTTAGTTCTCCACTTGTTGTTTCCGATATCCCCTACCCCTCTAGAGCTTTGAAAACTAAGGAAAACTTCAAGTTCACCCAATTTAGAAAAATGCTTGAGGGACTTGAAGTGACCTTACCTTTCACCGATGTTATATTGAACATGCCCACTTACTCAAAATTTCTAAAAGACATCTTGACTCACAAGAGAACTTTGGGTACCCAAGATGTTATGATTATGGAGGCAGAGTGTAGTGCTCTCCTCATTAATCCTAACTCTTTCAAAATGCCAAAAAAACTTGGGGACCCCGGAAGTTTCTCTATCCCTTGTGTTGTGGGGGGAGTCATGATTTCAAGGGCATTATGTGACAATGGTGCAAGTGTAAGTGTCATTCCCTTAACTATTGCTAAAAGAATTGGACTTGAAAGTTTAACCCACACTTCTATGACTCTACAACTAGCGGATAGGTCCGTTAAGCAACCTTTGGGTGTGCTTGAGGACGTACCCGTTAAAGTTGGCAAATTTTTGATCCCCACGGATTTCGTTGTCCTAGATATCCCGGAGGATAGCCACACTCCCATCATCCTTGGTAGGCCCTTTTTGGCTACCGGAGGAGTCCTCATTGATGTGAGGGACGGGCGGCTAACCTTTAGGGTGGGAAACGAAACCCTTGAATTTAATCTTCCACATCTAGTGAAGGGACCAATGTTTCACAAAGCATGCTCGGTAGAAGTCATTGAAGAAGTGGTTGAGAAGGTGCATGAAGAGGAGAAGTATGAAGAAGAAGCTCTACAAGTGGCACTCCATGATGAGGAGATGGGAGATGACCACGAGGTAGATGATGAGCTAATGAAGAAGGTGGAGGGCCTTCTCCCTCCAAAGGTACAACTTAAGCCCTTACCTCCCTCACTTAAGTACTCTTTTTTAGGTGAGGGAGAGACTTATCCCGTTATCATTAATGCTAATTTAAGTGAAGGCCAAGAACTTGAACTTTTGAAAGTCTTGAAAACTCATAGGGGTTCACTTGGATATAGCATTGATGATATCAAAGGGTTAAGTCCTAATCTTTGCATGCATAGGATTGTCTTGGAGGAGGGTAGCAAACCTAAGGTAGATGGGCTACGTAGGTTGAACCCTAAGATGGCGGAAGTGGTTAAAAGTGAGGTTATGAAGTTGTTAGAGGCCGGGATTATCTACCAAATAACCGATAGTTCTTGGGTGAGCCCCGTCCATGTAGTGCCCAAGAAAGGAGGGGTGACTATGGTGGAACAAGAGGATGGGACTCTCTTAGCTTCTAGACCCGTGACCGGGTGGCGGATGTGCATTGACTATCGCAAATTAAATGCCGCCACCCTCAAAGACCACTACCCCATCCCCTTTATTGACCAAATGCTTGAAAGGTTGGCGGGGCATTCTTACTATTCATTTCTAGATGGTTATTCCGGGTTTTTCCAAATCCCCATACACCCGGAAGACCAAGAGAAAACCACATTCACTTGTCCCATAGGAGTTTATGCTTATAGGAGGATGCCCTTTGGGCTTTGTAATGCTCCGGGGACTTTCCAAAGATGTATGACGGCAATTTTTGCCGATTTTCTTGAGAAGAGTATGGAGGTCTTCATGGACGACTTTAGTGTCCATGGAGACTCATTTGATCTTGGGCTAATGAATTTGTCTCATGTTTTGCAAAGATGTGAGGAGCACAACCTTGTCCTCAATTGGGAGAAGTGCCACTTTATGGTGGAGGAGGGGGTTGTGCTTGGTCACATCGTGTCTAAGAGAGGCATAGAAGTTGATATGGCTAAGGTTTCGGTAATAGAAAACTTGTCACCCCCTACTAATGTGAAGGGAGTGAGAAGTTTTCTAGGCCATGCGGGCTTTTACCGACGTTTCATCAAAGATTTTTCAAAAATAGCCAAGCCTTTAACTTCTCTTCTACTCAAAGACACACCATTTGTATTTGATGAATTTTGCTTGAGTGCTTTTTGTAGGTTGAAGGAGGCTCTTGTGACGGCTCCCATAATCCGATCACCGGATTGGAGCCTTCCTTTCGAAGTTATGTGCGACGCCTCCGATTATGCGGTCGGGGCGGTGCTTGGCCAAGTTGTGGACAAGAAGCACCATGTAATCTACTACACAAGCAAAACTCTTGATCAAGCCCAAGTCAACTACTCTACGACGGAAAAGGAGATGCTAGCTATTGTTCATGCCGTGGAAAAGTTCCGGCAATACTTTGTTGGTGCTAAGGTTGTGGTATACTCGGATCACTCCGCTTTGAGGCAATTGTTAGTGAAAAAGGATGCAAAGCCAAGGCTCTTGAGGTGGGTTCTTTTACTTCAAGAGTTTGACTTGGAAATTAAAGACAAGGCGGGGTCGGAGAATGTTGTTGCCGACCACCTATCTAGATTGACTACCGAAGATCATGGGTTGAAGGATGAGAGTGGCCCGATCAATGAGTGGTTGAGAGAAGATAGTTTGATGATGATAGGTGGTAAATCACCATGGTTTGCGGACTTGGCAAATTTGATTGTGAGTGGGTTCATTCCGGAGGAGTTGGATGCTAGGGCTAGGAGGAAGTTGAAGCATGACTCAAAACGCTATTTTTGGAATGACCCACATCTTTTTCGCAAGTGTGGTGATGGCATGTTTCGAAGATGTGTTCCTAGAGAAGAAGGTATGGAGATAGTTGATAGAATTCACAACTCGGCCTATGGGGGCCACCTTGGTACATCTCGCACCATTGCAAAGGTGTTACAAGGTGGTTTCTATTGGCCATCTATGTTCAAGGATATCCACTACTTTGTCAAATCTTGTGATCGGTGCCAAAGAACGGGGAATATTAGTCAAAGGAATGAGATGCCCCTTCAAAACATTCTTGAGATTGAGCTTTTTGATTGTTGGGGAGTTGATTTCATGGGACCATTCCCCAACTCTTGTGGGAATGAGTACATTTTGGTAGCGGTGGACTATGTGTCCAAGTGGATTGAAGCCGTCGCCACCCCAACAAATGATGCTAAGGTTGTTATCAAGCTCTTCAAGAACACTATATTTCCGAGATTTGGGACCCCAAGGGTGGTGATTAGCGACGGGGGTTCGCACTTTAGGAAGAGCACTTTCAAGTTCTTACTTTCTTCCCATGGTGTCACTCATAAGACCGCTCTTGCCTACCACCCTCAAACTAGTGGGCAAGTAGAGGTCTCAAACCGTCAAATAAAAGCTATCTTGGAGAAGACTACAAGCAAAGGTAGGAAGGATTGGTCTCAAAAGCTTCCGGATGTTCTATGGGCCCTTCGCACCGCTTTCAAAACTCCACTCGGCACAACTCCCTACAAGCTTGTTTATGGAAAAGCTTGTCACTTGCCAATCGAGTTGGAGCACAAGGCATGGTGGGCCTTAAAGGAGATGAACTTTGATATTGATATGGCCGGAGAGCTACGATTTCTCCAAATGAATGAACTTGAAGAGCTAAGACTTGATGCCTACGAGAGCTCAAAGATCTACAAGGAGCAAACAAAGAAATGGCATGATGCCAAATTGGTTGATAAAGATGTAAAAGTGGGTGACCAAGTCTTACTCTATAATTCTAGAGTCAAGTTGTTTCCGGGAAAGCTACGCTCTAGATGGTCGGGTCCTTTCAAAGTTATCGACATTTCACCACATGGAGCTTTTGAACTTTGGAGCGAAGAAGGTGGTAATTTCAAGGTCAATGGGCATCGAGTGAAAAGATATTTTGATGGCGATGAAAAAGGAACGGTGGAAGTACTCTTCCTTGGAGATCCACTTCCCGAGGAGGAATCTTGTTTGTAATCTCTTGTGAATTGATAGGTTTGGTGGAGTCCCTCAACAACCACCAATTTTTTTGTATATAGCATGCATATTAGGAGTAGTTGTGAAGATTTGGATTTGTGTACTCGGGTATTTCGTCTTTAGGAGGAAGATTTAGGTAGGTTTAAAACACTTGTAGTCGGGTTTGGTTTGAAACCGTATCATTGGGAACATGTTGGTTGGGTGGATATTGTTGGTGACTTGGGTTTCTTTGGGGATTTGTTGTGAATTTGAAGACGAGGTGAAGACGAGAAGAAGTGCTCCAGGCCGGTCGACCGGCAGCCAGGGTGCCGACCGGCCCAGAGCACTCCAGAAGGTGAATTTTGAAGTTTGAAAATTGAGCTGCAGGTATTCCAGGCCGGTCGACCGGCAGCCGGGGTGGCGACCGGCCCGGAGCGCATTATCATTGAAGTCGAGTTTTTTGCAAATTTTTGGCCTGTTTTCTGCGCCGGTCAACCGGCGGCCGGTCTGACGACCGGCCCAGAGCTCATTGTATTGAAATTTCGAACTTTGTTATTTTTGAGCCGTGTTCCTGGCCGGGTGACCGGCGGCCGGTGTGCCGACCGGTCAGGAGCACCTGAACACGCAAAATTCCAAAAAACCAGAAAAATCAAATTTTTGCCTTGGGGTCCAGGCCGGTCGACCGGCGGCCGGTGCCTGGACCGGCCCAGAACTCACCCGAGAGCTATAAATCACTCGTGAAACCTTGTTTTTCATTCTTTCTTCTTTGTTTCTTCTCCCTTCTTTCTCCTTCTTCCTTCAAATCTCCACAAAAACCTCACAAAAACTCACTAAAATCTCAACAAAACTCCACCACTCCAACATTCCACCCACTAATTAACCCACTACTTCACCCAGAATCATCCCCCACCTCTAAAACTTCATTTTTCCCCAATTTTCTCCACTTTCAATTGACTAATACGAAAATCACCATGGCTTAACAACCACCTCGGAAAAGGACAAGGGCTCAGCTCGAGGCGGAGTTGGAGGCTAGGCTCCAGCAAGTGACGGCGGGAATGGGTCCGGATAACGATTTTCCGGATATCGTCTTCGTAAGCGAAATCGCGAGAGGTAAATTTCAATGTTTAAAGCGTAGACCTCTTCCCCACTCCCGTTTTATTTGTCGGAATACTATGCGAAACCTCGGCCTTGATACGGTCACTCTTGAGCTTTTCAAAGGTTTGGGGATGGGGGAACTCTACGGTCAGCACTTCCGTACTTACCCCCGTCTTACTTGGGAGTTTTTGAGTTCGTTTAGTCATGAGAAGGATAGGAATACGGGTATGGTCAAAATGGTATCTTTCCGCCTCTTGAATATTGCCTTTAGCATTCCCCTTGAGAAATTTTGTAAGGTTTTAGGGGTCAAATTTCATAAGTCATACAAGGTCCCCGAAAACTTTAATGTGAATGACGTTTGGACTGCTATCTCGGGAATGGAATTTGCGAAGGGAACTAAGAGGCCGGCAAATGCTTGCCACAATGCCCCTATTAGGTTTTGGCATAGGTTTATGGGTTGGACGTTGTTTGGGAGAGAGGAGTGTCATAATTTTAGGGCCGATGAGCTTTCGATTTTGGCGGCTTACTTGTTCCAAAAGCCGAATAAATTTGGAGTCAACATTGGTCACCATGTCGTTATCCACTTCCAGAAAATTGCCAATGACCCATTTAGCCCGACCGGAATCCATTTAGGGGGGATTGTTACCAAGATTGCCCATGTCCTATGTAGAGATGCTCTAGATGAGCGTAATTTGAGGTGTTTAGGGGGATGCTCATTGTTGACGGAGGATTACATTTCAAAGAAGCTTGAGTGGGTAGTAAAGAGAGTTGAGGACGGGAAGACATATTGGAGGGTTCGAGGGGTCAATTCTATTCCCCTCCCGAATGGTGCGGCTATGAAAGTGGTTCCTGATAGCGCGCACTATCTCCTTCCCCTAGTGGAGGAGAACCCTCCACCACCACCTGAGGAAACCCCGGAAGATCCTTTAGCTCCAATTACCGCATTTAGGCGAGATCCTACTGCCCCCGTCACTACATATAGGAGAGAGGAGCAGGGCCCCACTTCCACCACCTTGCCTTATTTGAACCCCTTCTATCATCAGCAGCAGTGGCGCCCTTGGCCCAATTCATCCCAACCCGACGCATCCACTTCCACCACTACCAGTTACCCACCTTTGGATCCTTCCTTGATCCAGTTCATGGCCGACATGACTTTGGCCTCCGAGGCAGCAGCTACGGAGAGAGAGGCAGCGGCTAGGGAAAGAGAGGCGGCAGCTAAGTGGCGTGAGGAGGAAGCTCGGGATAGAGCTCTTTTGTCGCAGCGGATGGACAGGATGTGTTATGACTTGGCTCTTGGCCAATACCCTTCTTACGATAATTGGTGTAGGGAGGGGTATAGGGAGCCAGTTGGCCCGCATCCGTCCTATTTCATGTGGCCAGAGGGCGGGTATGATCAGGGCTCTAGGGTGTTTGGTGATTTCAATATTCAGCATGACTATTATTCTTCTGCGCCGGTTTTTGCTCAGCCGGTAGTTGATGAGGAGGAGGTGGACCCAGCGATTGCGGCACAGAATGCCGAGTGGTTTAACAGTATGGGTCCACGGTTCGAGATTGTGGAGGGTGGCGGCTCTGGTTCGGGAGCCCCGGATGTAGATGCGTCTTTTGCTGAGGCCAGTCATGGCCAATTTGATACTACATCCTCTGATTTCACTGGATACTCTTGAGGCCGGAAACCCATGAGTATGATCCCTTTTAATCCAAATCTTCATCATATTTATATTTTCGCATGCATTTAGATAGTTTTATTATATCTTAGCTTAGTCATCCATTTAGTTGCATCCATTTAGGCTTGCATTAGAATTTAATTTTGTAACATATCGTCACATATTAGCCTTGCATCCATATAGCGGAGTTGCATTTTGTTTGGTGTCATTTTTAGACTTTCCCGTGGTTGGTACCCCCATGAGGGGCGTGCATTTATGCATTTTACCGCCACGACGAGACTCCGATATGGCACACTAGACTTTCCTGTGGGAGGTACCCCCATGAGGGGCTTGCATTTATGCACCTTACCACCGCAACGAGACTCTAGATTAGCATATAGTGTAGTTTGCATTTACTTAGATCATGACATTGTATTATATCATTTTGCATTTAGTTTTAGGAATTTTATTTAGTTCATGCATTTACTTAGAGCTAACCCTCTTGTATATATTGTTCATATTGTGATTTCTCATCAAAAATCAAAAAACCCCAAAAACAAGTTTTTATTTTTCAAAATATTTAAAAACCCAAAAACATGTTATTTGCTTTGAATTCACCCCTCACACCATGTAAATGCTAAGTGTGGGGAGGGAATTCCCGAAAAATTGAAAAAACCCAAAAAAAAAAATTTTGTTATGTTTTTCCTTTTCTTTTTCTCTCCTTTCATATTTGAGTCACTTACTCGGGGACGAGTAAGACTTAAGTGTGGGGAGGATTTTATTTCTTTTGTATATATCGTTGATTTTTGAAAAAAGTTGAAAAATGCCTAAAAATCGAAAAATTTGAAAATTTTCCAAAAAAAAAATTTATGTTTAGATTAGTTTGTATATAGTTTATTTTGTATATATTGCCGTGTGTTTCTTTTTATCTCCATCCATAGGTGCGCCCCACATCATATGAGGCACGAAAAAGGGAAAATGAAGACGCTTTGGTGAGACCTTTCCTATTTCCCTTCTCCCTTATCTCCTTTTCTTCTTATTTGAGGATGAGATGTGTTGATGACGATGGTGTGAATTTTGTTGATTGGCGTGTGTGCCACTTGTGTGCTGTTAGGAGATAGCATTAGCTTATGTGTCATATAGTCGGTTAGAGCCTGTGCATTTAAGTTGTATATATGCTAGATTGCATCATGGCATATAGTTGCATTTAGAAAAATGTTTTAATAATTGTCTTTTTGGAAAACTTGTTGAATGTGCATAGTCCATTTTTGCTACTTTTTTATTCATAAAGTGTTCATCTTAATCGTGGAATTTTAGACTCCCTGGGTTGTGCATTTCTAGTGAGTTTTAACCCGTCTACTAATGCCGAGCCACGAGTTTGCGCTTATTCCACCTCGACACCCTCGATTGATGTGATTATTCCGATGGTAGAAAGGATTCTTAGGTGACCGTTCTTGCTTTGCAACCAACCATGATTCATTGTTCTTCCACTTTTGATCAAAAAAGGAAACAAATCAAACAAGCTGAAAATATGGAGTCAATTATCATCTTTTCTTGTTTTCGTCGAGGAAGTGCAAAACGGAACTTCTAGGGATTCTAGTGGGCCCATATCTAGGCCCCCTTTCGATGCCACTACGGTGGGGATACCCCTATTGTTGGTTCCGACCGCATGTCCTTGACGGAAACCGTGCACTTTCATGCCAAAAATTGCAAACCAAAATGCAAATCAAAAAGAAAGAAAAAGAAAAAGAAAGCAAAGTGCGAAAGGAAAAGTTTTGCAAGCACTTAGACTCAAATCTCAATTTCCTTTTATCCTTCTTGAATCATTTGCCTTTGAAGTTGCATAGTGAGACGGGACGACCCTTGTGTCTCATTTAACTGAGAAACGTGAATTCGATATGCTATTGTGCTTAATAACGTCACGAGGATTTCATTTCCATCTTCCATTTTATCGCTTTTGGCCAAGCAAATAGTAGACGGGGTTCGAAATTTTCATTAGACTTGCACCGCTTGGAGGCGAATATTTTTCCATGCTTTATGATATTAGTGGCTTACAAGGATCATGCATTATTTAAACGGTTTTCCTTGTAGATATTTCCGTCACATGGATGAGGCATGTGATTTTTCTTTTGTTAGATGCATCTTTGTCGTGTTCTTACGTGTTTTTCATTTGGATGCGTCGAGATTTTGAGCAAGCCCCGACTTGCCTTGCAAGGAAGTACTCTACCTCATGAGTATCTCGTTGTGAGTTGAAGGGACGGAGGAGGCCCGTTAATTGCCTACCGTCGGATATTATTAATAGTTTAGGTTGTAGCCTTAGTATTAGTGTAGTGTTGAATAAGGGTACTTATGGGTCTCGAATTTTGTTTACTTACTCGAGGACGAGTAAGTCTTAAGTGTGGGGAATTTTGATAAGCATTTATTTAGTCACGTTTTTCCCTCATTTTCGTCCCCATTTTGGTCCGTTTACACGGATTTGCGTGCCCTTAATTGCATTCTGCTTCCCGTTTTCCCGTGCTATGATTATCGGTCTTAATTTGTAGGAATTAAGGCGGAAATGAAGAAATCGGATCAATAGGGTCTTGCATGAGTCGGGATTCGAAGATGAGATGAAGAAGTGAAGAATTGAGTCATCAGGTGGCCCAGGCCGGTCCCCAGAC
Organism: Heliosperma pusillum; assembly: GCA_022085475.1. Lineage (NCBI taxonomy): Eukaryota > Viridiplantae > Streptophyta > Magnoliopsida > Caryophyllales > Caryophyllaceae > Heliosperma > Heliosperma pusillum. The sequence goes on along the minus strand of JAIUZE010045408.1, from coordinate 83,408 downwards.
CGGCGGCCGGCCCACCGGCCCAGACCACCACTCTACAAATGAAAGGAGCTGAAAAAGTGAAGAAAAGGCCCAGGTAGCGCCGGCCGGCCTACTGGCGGCCGGTCGACTACCCGGCCTACACCTACATCAGAAAGCCATTGAGAGTCAAATGGTGCTCCAGGCCGGTGGGGGACCGGCGGCCGGTTGACCGGCCCAGACCCCCATTTTCCCATACTTAGTGAAATTTTGAGATTTTTGAAGGCGAAGTCACTGAAGCTACTGATGTGCTCCAAGCCGGTCAGAGGGCCGGCGGCCGGTCGACCGGCCGGGAACACAAGACTGAAAATTTGCCCCCTCCTTCTAATTTCTTCCTTAATTTCGAGAGACCTATATATACCCCCCCCTATTATTTTGTAAGCAGTTTTTTTACATTTCTCTTAGCACAAAACCCTAGAAATTTGTAACCTAAATTAATCCCTAATTACTCCCCTAATATTTCCCTAATCTAGTTTAGTTTCTCCTTTCAAGTTGTTGAATCTAGTCTTTCATTTCAGTTTTGGGGTTTGTATTGAAGACTTGGGTGAAGACATTCCCCCATATTCATCAATATAAGTTTTGTTTGGTATTAAATTTATCATCTTTTTTATTGTTTATGCAATTAATTTCCATTTCTAGTTTATAGTTCATCTTTTGATTGTTATCATTATTCTTCTCATAGCATAATGTTGATTGAACTCCCCTTTCCCTTTAGTGCTTTGATTCCCTTTACCATGTGTGAGTAGATTCTCCTCTAGGGTTTAGGGGGAGCCTAAGGGAGGATCATGTGGGGTATTAGGTTGGTTAATTAGTAAGTTTGTGGTAAATGATTTGGGTATTGCCCATATGAACACCAAGTGTTTGATGAAATGTGTGAACGAAAGTTGCCATTTTATCAAGCATGGTTTGATTTTCTCTTAAGCGACGGTGGTAGAGACGATTAGGCTAAGTGTTTATATGGGTGATTTGAGACAAATGCGATGGCTTTGTTGATGATTATCGATTGTTGAGACATTAGCAATCGATTTTACTCGAATTATTTACCCATTTGCTAGTTACCCGACTAACCCATTAAATCCCCCTAAGGTGAACCCTTCACCCTAGTCTTTCCCTTAATTGTTTTCATCTTTATTACTTAGCGATTACTTGTTTTCCCTAGTTTTTAGTTAACTTTCCAATCCGTCATATTTTAGGCTAGAATAGGATTCAATCGAACTAGTAGTTGACCCCACCATCCTCGTGGATTCGACCCCTTTATACTACTTTTATTGGGTTATTTTTGATGTTTGTTTTGACGACGAACCGATCATCAATCACCTCCTCAATGTGTAAAATTAGTGTACTTGTTCACGTTCACTAGAATGCTTTGTCAAGGGTGATAAGGCGGAATGGAGAGCGAGGTCCTCATGGCTTCCGCCTCCCACCTAAGTGGGAGGAAGGGTCGTCCCCCCTTGGCCATGTAATGCAAATGTAATCATCAAAATGTAAGGAAATGAGATGTTTGAGTTCTTATTTGATTTTTTTTTGTATTTTTTTTTTGGAGTTTTTCTTTTTGTTTTGAATTCTAGCTTGACTTGGGTTCCTTTCGAGAGCAAGGTAGCCTAGCAAAAGGTGTGTGTCGGAGACCAACAATAGGCAAATCCTCGCCGAAGCGACATTGAGAGCGACCCCATATGTAGTGAGGGTACTCTAGAAGAACGTAGAAGTCTCCATATGCACTCCCTAAGCTAGGACTAAGGCAAAAATAATGCAAAATTTGAAGCTTTCTTTTTCAATTTGTTTGAACTCAATTTTCTTTGTATTTGTGATGGAAAAGATTTCCTTTTTGTAAAGTGTGATGAAGTGTGATGATTGGACAATTATACGGCCCCAAGAGTCACTTAGGAAAGCGTTCACCAAGGAATTATCACACCATGGGGGTAGTCAAGATGGTACATGCATGCCCTTGACTAGGCTCTAGGAAACGGTGCGAAATTTACACTAAAAATACACATCAAAGGGTGTTTCAAATTAAAATCCCTTTTAGTAGGCAAAGTGCTAAGCAAAGAAAGTATCTACAAAGGCCTATCCAAGCTTCTAAAGTTTCCAAATTGGGCATTTCGCAAAGTTTCTTAAATGCCCCTATATGCCATGACCTACTACTAAGCAACATATATACAAAGCTAATGCAAATGCTCTAATAACGTGACAAACAATCTAATGTAACCTCCTAACATCACATAAGTCACACAACCGCCAATTCCTCAAAATCCACACAGCAATCATCAACAAACTCCTCCAAAACTTCTCAAATGATAAGAAGTAGAGAAAGAAAGAAGGGGAATGAATAGAAGCGATCATACCATAGCGGTCTTCTTAATCCCTTCAATACGTTTCTTAGCGATGTGTAGCGGACCTATGTATGGAGATTAGAACAAGACAATGCAAATATATACACAAACTAAGATATATACAAGCTAATTTTTAGGAATTTTCAAACCTTTTCAGTTTTTTGGATTTTTAGTGCTTATGTCTTGGGTGTTGGTTTTGTAATGGACTTGTGTGTTTTAATGGGGTAATTGGATTGATTTCTTGCTATGAGTGGAGAAGGGCTTCTTTAGGGGTTGGTATTGGGCTAAGGAAGTCACGAGAGTGTTGATTTTGAAGCAAGTCAAGGCCCAAAGATGAAGGTCACGGAAACAAGTGAAGAAGAGGAAGTGTCGCTCAAGGGAGCCGCGGGACGCAGATCAACATTGGATTCCGACGACTATTCTAATTCTTCTCTTAATTCGGCAATTATGCTCACACTTTATGAGGTTTTATGAGGCTTTATTAGGATTTATGAAGATACTCTTTGAAGACCTATAAAAGGAGGGATTGTTGATCAAATTAGACACATCTTCTTCCATCTTTTAATCATTATAATACATAGAAAAATACTTTCAATTTCTAATTTGTTTTAGTTATTTTGTATGGAAGGCTAAGTTCTACATCTTGGAACAAGTTCTTGAAGCCAAGTTAGTTTGAATTGTAAGACTCTTATTCTATTTCTATTTCATTATTAGAGTATCAAATTTAGTTTGCATTATTATTGGTTTGTTAATTATGCACCTAGAATGATCAACTAGTTGTTATTAGTTAATTAACCATTGCTAGATTAGATGAATGAATCTTTTGTTTGTTTATCTATTCCATTGTAGCAATTATAATTCACCAATTCGTATGCTTTTCATGATCGTTGAGTTATAAAGGACTAAATTTGTATGAACCAAAGTGAAGCAACGCTTGTTTTCTTCATTCGTTTATCTTTGCTAAATTCCATCGCTTTAATCTACAATCTCGATACAATTGAGCGCTTGACTAAATTGATGATATCGTAAGGACTATTTGTTTACGCTTGTAACTAATAATCATTCATAAGTGGAATTAGAAGTCAACAACTTCATAGCAAATTACTTAATATTGAAATAGAGTAGAAGAGTCAATGATCAATTAATAACTTGTGGGTGGAAATTACTTGGTCCAAGAATTATTTTCATATTTGTTTTACATTTACAATTAACAATTTTGTCTTTATTATTCATTTCATTCTATCTTAGTTTTAGTAGACTTAAAAAAATCAACATTTCAAAACCCCTCAATTGGTTACTTGCTTTGACACACATTTGATAAACAAAACACCTTCCCTGTGTGATCGACCTCTACTTACACTAACTTACTATTAGTTTGCGTTTGTAGTAGTTAAAAATACTAATTTGGAGAATCGCGACAAGTCTAGCCAGAAAGACATTATCCATGCATGTTAGATCGAGACAATTGTGTTGATCTTCTTGGGGGTGTCCAGCAAGTCAAAGACATGTTAACAACATGTGTTAAAGGTGAGAAACTTATTGTTGAGAAGGTATATGATGTTATCATACAAAAATATTCTATTACAGCCTACCACAAAGACATTAGCAAGAGACTTCATCTTCCTAGACAGAAGATCATTCTCATGCTACAAAAGAAACTGGTTGCTACTGATCAATTGAACAGTGGAGGCCTGCAAATAGTGATCATTGTTACATGTGTCAAAGGGCGGCTGAAAGGGCCATATATCTGTTTTTTCAGTACCAGTTCTCCAAATATTTGCTTAATCAAGTTAAAAGATGGATAGTAATTGCAGATAGAATCGACAACCTAAAAGAACGTACTGTCTGGGCTGACAAATGACACGACAAGAAATATTGTAAAAAAAGATGGATTGGATATAGTCTGGTTGCTCTACTCTACAACATATAAACTGAAAGAAATAAAATAGTGTTCACAGACAAGAAATCTCCTATGAATATTATACTTGAGAAAATTTAGGGAATGGTAGGTGTTGTTATGTTAAGTCATGCCTTAGGAGTTTTCTAGGATGAGATAGTCAAGGATTTAAATAATTGTTAGTATAGAGAATTTGTTGAAAAAGGTGATATTCTTTTTTGTAAAACTCTCATGCATTATTCCTTTGGAAATAATGAGAAATATCTTCACTTGGAGGAATATGAGGGAAGAATCAGAAGCAGTATTTGAAAGACTGAACAAGGCTTTAGTATCCTTGAATTTTTTGGAGGCATGCCCTAGCATCATGCTTTACCATCTTGATAAAGATAAGTCGGACCATGTCTATCAGGCTTGCTTCATATGCTCCTCTAAGAGCTACGAAAGCGAAGCATTTTAAGTTTGAAGATATGTGGGTTGATAAAAAAGAGTGCAGGAATGTGGTTCGTAATGCGTGGGAGGGGGACCTGTTGGAGGGAGGGAGATAACGATGAACATAAGCTTGATTGGTGGACAAAAAAACTCAGGGACTGAATCGGAGTATAGTCCACTTTGGAGACATCAAGGCAAAAATCGAAGAAACAAGAAAAAAAAATTGATTTTTATGGATAGTTGTCCGCGAACCGCAGATGCCGTAGCCAAAAGAAAAGTGACTTGCTTAATGCTGGATAAGTTACTAATTGTAGAGAAAATATATTGGTTTGCCAAAGGTTGAGACTTTACTACTTAAGTAAAGGGGATAGAAACACAAAGTTCTTCCATTTGAGAGCCTTCAATAAACAACAATAATGGAACTGAATAAATAGGATGAGGAATAACAGTAGACCGTGGGTAACGAAATATGAGGAGCTACATGGCCAATTATGAGTTATTATGAGGATGTTTTTACCTTGTCAACCCCACGGAGAATAGACGAAACACTGCCATGTATAACCCCATGTGTAACAAGTGGTATGGATGATGAGCTGATACAGTCGTTTTCTCATGAAAAAGTGTTCTTCGCACTTAACCAAATGAAACCAAAGTAAGGCACCCGATCCGCATGGTTTGAATGGTAAATTTTCCAAGCTTATCGGCATATAATCGGAAGAGATTTAGCTGATTACATCATTAGTTGCCTTTAAGGAAGAGAAGGCACCGCTCAAATTAACAACTCATATTGTTCTTATCCCAAAGGTTAAACAAGAAAGCAAGGTAAGTGAATTTAGACCTACATCTCTTTGCAATGTCTTGTACATGCTCGCATCAAAGTACTAGTGGATACATACTTTCTATATGTGATTAATATCCCTAAACAATGCATTTTATATCGTCATTTGAGCTTATTTGTGTCAAAGGCATTGTATTTCATGGAATATCGCTTCTCCCGCCTTACTTTCGCATTTTGTAGGTTTTAGGCCACTTTTAAAGCTAATTTAATGATTGCCATCCAATAAAGGGAAGCAAGGTGCTTAAAAGGGAATAAGTTACGAGCTACCAATGAAGAAACTAATAGGGTAGCTTAAAAAAATGTGCAATGTGTTAGAAAAATGATCCCTTGTATTAGGGTTAATTCAAATTGCAAAATCTAGAGCTTAAAGCTTTGATCGAGGTGATTTAAGTTGAAAATGAAAGCTTATTATCTTAGATTTACAACGATAGGTCTCGCGCAACATTCTGGCAAAAGTCTTGGTATATGATCAGACATAAAAATAAGTACATAACGTAACTGTGATATATAAGCTCTACTTACAAGCGATCGAATGTCTTTGACATTCCTTCTTATTAGCTTTTGACGATGAGAGCGGATGTTGACAAGTGTTTTTCGGCGAGGAGCCAGAATTGGAAACTTGCATAAGTGAGTTTTAGAGAGAGTTTTTTTTTTATGTACAAGGTTGACCTCATGTAGAAGCTTTAGAAGTTAACTAGCGTTGGTGTCCGACTCCACCGGGGTTACCTACACTTCCCATTCAGAATTTATTTTATATTACATTTTTTTTTGAAAATTATGATTATCATACTCGTAAAATATATTCACTACCCCAATTTCTAATAAACTAATACTTAGTAACGTTTATCATTTTTTTTAAAAGGATAATTAAAAATAAAAATTTACGCTGTATCATCCTAATTATAAATTACATCAATTATACTTACTATTAATAATGTCACTTTTATTATTTTCGTTATTATTATTGTTACTTTTACTACTCTCGCAAACTACTATTAAAAGTTTATCATCTTGATTACGAATTACATTCCCTACACATACTATTATTAATGTTACTTTAACTATTCCCGTAATTATAATTAATTCTTTCACTACTCTCACCGGCCGCTACGACGGTTGTTATTTTCACTATTCACACACCTACTACATTTAGGATATAAATAAATAAATTATAGTTACATCACAATTAAGTCATAATTTATAATTAAGGAAAGTAATGTAAATATTTTTTTCCTTATCTTATACCAACTTTGCAATTTATGATTATTTTATTCTTAAATTTTAATTATTTTTTCTAAGTTAATTACTTTCCTACAACTATATCATATTATACTACTCCTTCCGTTTTTTAAAAAATGTTTCTATTTTGTGAATATATGTGAGTTATATTTTAATAAAATGGGAACATGAAATTAAGGGAGTAAATAATATTGTATGGAGTTTTATACATCTAAAACTATATAGTACTATATGAAATTGCATATAATTATGTTAGTCCAATACTGACCATGGTTTTAGTTTCAGATTATATACAGAGTATAGATAAATACTCCCTCCCATCCAAACCAAATGTTACACTTACCTTATTTGGACCATCCAAACCAAACTACCAATTCCTTTTTGGGTAACAAATAAGACCAAATACTCCACATTTACCCTATATATTTACACAATATGCCATTACCCCACCCACCCAACTAACATTAAATATTCAAGTGGTCCTACTTCCATTCCAATACTACCCCTACATTTTCTATACTTTCTTAAAACTTGTGCTCCCTCCCATGTAACATTTGGTTTGGATGGGAGGGAGTAGATATGAATGAAATATCGAATAATGAATTACGAACTTTCTTAAATAAGAAAGAAATAAAAAAGAACTATTACCCTATCAATTATCATACTCGTTTTTGAGTTTCCCCATTTTTGCACACTAAAGCATAGTATTATTCCCCGACCATACAAACCAATGTTCATAATAAAATGGCGGGCTAACAAATCAATCAATTGGAGATGAAAAATCCACCCAAAACCCTAACCCTAAAACCTCCAAATTAGGGATTTCTCCAACTTCCCAAATCCCCTCATCTTAATCACTACCCACTTCATGCCGACCGACGTCGTTTCGAAATCGGCACTTTCATCGCCGATTCTCGATCGATTTCGTATGCTATTGAAGGAGAGAGAAAACGAACTTAGGTTTTCCGGTAACGATTTCGACGAACCTCCGACAACCGACGAATTCGTTCGAATTTACGAGGATGTTTTGTCGGAACTCACCATTAATTCAAAACCTATTATTACAGATCTCACCATTATTGCTGGTGATTTTAGGGAACATGCTGAGGGTATTGCTCACTCTATTTGCACTAGGATTTTAGAGGTAATCAATTTTGATTGATTGATTGAATGATTTCCCCCAATTTTATTGCTAGGAGTATGTTTTTAGGGTTATGATTTTATGTTGTTTTTGTGTGATTGTACATTGTAAATTGGTTTATGAAGATGTTAATGTTTTGATTTTGATGAAGTTGTAAAGTTTTAACCAAATGTACTAGTGCATCGAAGTGAGAAGTTCTGTACTCTTTGCCTTTCTTTCAGTATTTCTGATTTTACAGCAATTAAAGAATTCATCGTCGTCTGTAGCGTTGTTCTTTATACTTCGTGGCTCTAATTTATCAGATTTGTCGCTGTTTATATAGCTAGTTGTGCACATGTATGCAGGCTCCAGTAGAGCAAAAGTTGCCGTCTTTGTATTTGTTGGATAGCATTGTCAAGAATATTGGACGGGATTATATTCGGCACTTTTCTTCTGATTTGCCTGAGGTGAGTTTATCTTGGTTATCGATTTGCGTGATTACTATGTACACTTAGACTCAAGAAGAGTATCCGATTTGATTGTTGGACAACTGTAGCTGAGTTTTTCCCGGTTTTCAAGTTTTACTTACTCTGTTGCCCCAATATTCGTGGTTTAGGTATTCTGTGAGGTCTATAGGCAAGTTCCTCCCAATATGCATTCTTCAATGCGTCACTTGTTTGGCACTTGGTCAACTGTTTTTCCGTCTCCAGTGCTTCAACAGATTGAGGATGAATTGCAGCTATCTCCACACTTGAATCAACCATCTTCCAGCTTAGCTAATTTTAGGGCTTCTGAATCCCCTCGTCCCTCTCATGGCATACATGTGAACCCAGAGTATTTGAAAGCAAGACGTCAATTTGATAATGTTTCAGTCAAGAATGTAAGTTTATTTTTTGTTCTGTTTTGTTTTGTTTTGTTTTGTTATTGCATGTCATTTCATGATATTAGCTTGTCTTTCCCCCCTTTTTTGTGGTTCTGATCATTGTGCTAGTTGATTTGTTGAAAGATGCACTACTCGAGCATGCACAGGGGTAAGATAGAGTGAGGTGATGGTGTTAACACACTTAAGGCACACCATTTACATTAGGTGCACTAACAAGGCAATCTTGGAAAATCACAAGTTTGTCGCGAAAATAGGGTGCACGAGGCACGTACCTTTGTCTCTTGCTTCGCGCCTCATTGCCTCACGGTTAAGTTGGAAATATGATGAAGCTGAGATAACATTTTTTAAAAATTTTAATTTTTTTTTATTAGCTATAAAAACGAGTTGCTAACAAGTACCAAGTTACCTAAGAGTTGCATTAGCAACCAGTTAGTGTTAAAAAAGATTAAGATCAACCTCTTTATCTCCGATTTCTTGGTCCTGGATTAAAGAAGCAAAATGATCTGAGTAACTATTGGTCGCTTTTTTATATTGCGAAGTAGGAGTCATTCGATGCAATTTTCATTATGGCTCATCCGCAAACAATCAATTGACTCTAAAGACAAGGGTAGGCTTCCCGTTGAGGCAGTGGGTAATTTTCTTGTAGATACTCAGTGTTTTGACTGAATTGCTTAAGACTCTCAAGTTTCAAACTCCCAAAGGCTTTCCAATTCCAAACAAAAACATGGTACTTAAAGTTGGTGCCGTTATGCTTTAGTTGTAGTGCTGTATTGCTGATGAGTATCATGGCTTCTTGATATGAAATGTAAATTTATGAGCAGGGGTATCAGAAGCTCTCTCCATGATTGGAGAACATGACTATCTAGCTTATCTGAGATTCTGTATCCAGAATGTGGTGGGTTGAATCTACGTTGTTTATTGACCCAGTTGTGCAAGAAATTTAAAATATCCTCAAGCGTTGACATTTCCTGTCATGAACGTTCCATAATTTTAATCAGCGAAAGGTATTCATTAGTAATAGAAAAAAGGAATTGAAAGCTGTGCAACCGTGAAATTAACATTGCTCAACAGAGGCATGTGTATACCTTGTGAGGATTGGGCCAATTGTGTTCATTACTATTTTGTCTATTTCAGAACATCCCGCTTGGGAGAGGAGTGCCAAATTTTAAGACACCGAGTCACAAGGATTCTATCGGATTTGAAGATGATGATTATGATCAAGGAGAAACCTTTGAAAATCAAAGATTCTACTCAAATGGAATTGGAGGCCACATGCCGTTTCCACCATCTGCAGCTAAGCTATTGCCATCTGCCAGTGGTTCTGGCAGGCCATTGTCGCCTTCTGTTGACAACTTTTCAGTCTCCAATTCACCGGGCAGGATGTTTGAAAGGGAGTCTCCTTCTCATTATGGGCGTAGAGTGAGAGGAAGAGATGAGGAGATAGTTGATTGGCAGAAAAGGCATCGCTCTGGTGATTTTAATCATGGTCGTGAAAATATTACTGCCTTTGGTCTAAGTAATGGGTTTGACCATGATAGGCCAAGGGCTTTGATTGATGCTTATGGCCAAGATGATGGGCAAAGGCCTTTGATAAAGAAACCAGCAACGTTTGATCGCCAAATTGTGAATGGTGCAATGAATAAAATCGCTGAAAACTCATGGCAAAGTACAGAGGAGGAAGAATTCGATTGGGAAGATATGAGCCCTACGTTGGCGGATAGCAAGACTAGTAACTTCATCCAGTCTTCTATTCCCTTAACCCGGGATTTCGGTCAAACTTCGGTAAATTCTGTTCTTTCCAGATCTCTTGATCATAGTTCAAGGAGCAGTTGGGGAAATTCTGTGCAGATGTTGAGGACAGCGGACTCTCAAAAAGCTTTTGAAGATGCCAATCAGATCCGAGATGTATAGTCTTCAAACCCATTGATTACTTTGTTTTCTCACTATCCATGCATTGTGATTAGCTCCCATCTCATCCTCGTAGTCTCCTTGATTGACTCTTGTTGTCTACTTAAAAAAAATTAATTTAAAGCTTTCCTCCCAACTTTTGTTAGCCTTCATCTATACTAGTTTTTCCGTGAGATAACTTAGATCGTTATTCCTTTTCCTCTTTAAAAATGCATTCTTCCCCTTAGATTTCCCGTTGTTGTGTTATTTGGCATGGATATGGTACCATTTCTGATCCCTTTTCAACTTTTTAATGTCATACACTATTGATGTACAGGGAACTTTGAATTTGCCTGGCATGCTTGCTGCACCTTTACAAAAACTTCCAGTTCCTGGAATAGAACATGCCTCTCAACTAAACATGAATGGAGCACCTCAAGATGTACACCATTTTAAGCAAGATCATTTTCCGGTTTCAGTGAGGGCTCCTTCACCTCTAGGGCCACCAATATCAACGGAAGTAAGGCCTCCAACCAGTTCGCATAACTTGATGCCTTTTCCGCCTCTCTATCCGTCGCAGAAACAGCCAAGGCCTTCATTTGAGTTTATGAATTCTAGCTTTACCATATTGAATCAAGGCCCCCAACAATTTGAAAATGATGATAGCAGAAATTCATTTTCATTGAATCCAGCACAACGGCCTCAGCCTGGAGCTCTTCCTGGTCATTACCAACCCCGCTTGCCTGTTTCCTTGCCGCAACCATTTCCTCCATCTCAGGACCCACGGTCCAATGTTGTATCTACTGTAGCACCACCATTACTACGACCTGCTAATCTCGGATATCCTCATCAAGGCCAAATGGCTTCTTCTAGTAATATTCGGAACAATCCTATACATGCATTCCATTCTTCTGCTTTCCCAAATGCTGCTAATAGTACAATGCAATTCCGAGGAGCCGTGCCACTAACCATTTCAGGCTCGCGTCCGTACTCTCACATTCTGCCTCTTCCCCAGAATGCTGGTCCTGTTTCTAACCAGCCAGCCTCTGTTAATATATCTGGTTTACTAGATTCTCTTGTCGCTAAAGGACTCTTCCCATTAGTGAAACAACCTTCTGAACAGGTAACTTTGTAGTGATGCTTTTCCATGATTGTTTGTTTGTTCGGTGTTTTTTTCTCCTTAATCGTCATGCAGTTTTTCAGTTTCTGTTTCCTCCATTTCTTTGATATCCTCTAGTTTTTCTTTTTGTTCCACTTCTTTGTTGTCTCTCAACTCACTCATGTAAGGGATGAATTGAGTAATTGATTCTTTCTGTCGCTTCGTTTGCATTTTGTATTGTACCTTCAATCCCAAACCATGATTGATCGTGGAAGAAATCAATGAAATGGAGCGAGTACCTGTTGTTTACTTATTAGTTGAATTTAATTTGTCTATCCGAAGGATTCTATTGGAGTAGAGTTTGATCCAGACAGCCTTAAAGTGCGCCATGAGTCAGCCATACGGGCTCTGTATGAGGATCTTCCCAGGCAATGTACAACTTGTGGCCTAAGATTCAAGACACAAGATGAACACAGTAAACACATGGATTGGCATGTTACTAAAAATAGGATATCGAAGAATCGTAAGCACAACCCTTCTCGTAAGTGGTTTGTTAGTGCTAGTATGTGGCTCAGTGGCACAGAAGCATTAGGTGTTGATGCAACTCCTGGGTTCTTGCCTACGGAGACTGCTGTTGAGATCAAGGAAGATGAAGAGGTTGCTGTGCCAGCAGATGAAGATCAAACGACCTGTGCTTTATGTGGGGAGTCTTTCGAAGATTTTTATAGTGATGAGACTGAAGAATGGATGTATAGAGGAGCCGTATACTTAAACACACCTTATAGTGGAACTGCTTTAGGCATGGACAGATCACAGTTAGGCCCTATAGTACATGCTAAGTGTAGGTCTGAGTCTACTACTACTGCTCCTTCCTGACTTTTTGGCCTTGCGAAACAGGTGAACACACAATTTAATGTAAATGTTTGTTAACATCTCTTTTTAAGATTAGTATATTGTGATGTTATTGGCATTAGTTTGGCGGTTAGGACCTAGTATCAAGTTTTTTAGCAAGAGTGTAATGTTACCATTTCCAGTTGGTCCATTGATGAACTATTATTCAGCTTTGTTATTTGATGGAGTACAGGAAAATGGTTTACTAAACTCTTGTTTTTTTTTTCCGTGACTAAACTAGCAGAGTGCTCAATTCTTTCATTTGTGTCACTGGGGGTAGTGGTGTTATAAGGATGCATCTAGTTGTGAAATACAGCATTGTGTTGGAGTAGGATAATAATTTTAGTATGTCTTTCACAATGAGCCACTAGTGGTTCCCTTGACATGGTTGGTAGGATTGTTCTCTGTGTGCAATGAGGCGGTCTACTGATGTGGGTCCATAGGGATATTCATGTTATCACGATTCTATATCTTATATGTCAAATTCTGGTTGCTGCACTGACATTTCTTTCTATATTATGCTGTTGTGTTATTAACAAATTTCATTGAGTTCTAACATCCTAATCTGCATTATATATTCAGGGGCAGCAAAGATGGTAGAGAAATGCACCAAATGAGGAGTAAATTATCCGCCTAGATACCCATCTTTCTTGTAACATTAGTTTTGAGTTCTGGTTAGTGGCAATATCTTCATTTTTCTCCCTTTGTTGCCCTGTTTTAATAGTTTAGATGTTCAATTGGGGACATCATCACAGAATCATGTACATACAGCCAAGGATATCAGATTTGCAACCTATAGCCCCTTGCGGATAGACGTGAATCTAAATAGTTTGGATTCTTTGTATCCCTTGTTTTTTTCCCCCTTTCTTTCCCCATTTTATTTAAATGTGAATTGCTCTGCAAATCTAATGTTGGAAGTATTCAAGATTAGGAAAACTTGCTGCATATTTCTTACATGTACTGCAGGAAATGGTAGCATCATTAATCCTGGACGCAGATCAAATCAGAATATAGTTTGAGATCACTTTGCAACAAGTTCTGAGAATATTTAAGGAAAAGAGTGCTGTATTATCTAGAGATGCAGAGGCCGAAGTTCATATTTGTGAAATGCAGTCTGATTTATTTTTATCTTCCATGGAATTTGTACCTTGTTGTATATTGGTTACTGTTAATTGAACACTCAGGGTTATTGTTTACCTTTTTGTTGATCTGAGTATTATTTGTCGATTACTATTTTTCTTGCTTCACGTTTGTGTATTTATCAAAGTGGATCAGCAATAATGAAGATGAACTGGAATGGCGATGAACTGGAACGGCAATGATTTCAGTACTGGGTTTCAGGACGGGCACTGATAGATGAACCATCTCAACCAAAACCTTAAGGTGATGGTTGAGATGGTTCATCTATCAGGCACAACACGACATACGCTGGTTCGAAGTAAAATAAACACCAAGTGTATGTAATTTAGATTAAGAACAAAATGGTAGGTTAAGTTATGAGGAGTTCTTTGATGTGGGGAATGTTTGAGTGAAACTTGGAGATAAATGAAAATGTTGGGTGGCTAGGTATTCGGAAAGGGAAATGATAAAAATAATCGAAACTAAAAGATCATTGTTATCGTTGATCTTACTTGAATCGTACGAGTACAATTTTTTTATGTGGCCCTGTAGGTAGCATGTTGGTTATTGACCTTACCCGGCAAATAACAAATTCTCATTTGTGTCGGGCTTGGGGGTGACCTGCCGCAAGTTTAAAACGGGTCAAACTCCACTCACAAAGAGTAAGTAGAGGGCAAATGTATACTCCTTTTATGATGAAAAACTTGGTAATACTTACGTAATAAACTCTCTCCTCCATATAGGTTTTATTAAACTCATTTCACAATCTAACAAGTCTTAAATATAAATATATATGATACACTGACATTTTTTTTTATTCTTGCAGTATTTTGACATATAAAAGTCATAAATGGTAAATAGTCAAAGTAACTCTCATGACTTTTGTTCTTATAACTAAGTAACCAGACATTTGCAACGAGACTGAACATTATGCTACGAACAACCATTTGCTTTTAAAAGTTACAGCTCGTCTTACCGAAGACGGGAACTATAAGTAGGGGGCTTTATTTGCCCTCTACTTGCCGTCCTCACTTGTTGAGAGGGGCAACATCCGTATTCAGCTTGAAACGGATATAATCCTTCCCCAATGAGAATTTGTGTAAAAGTTAAACCTTAGGTGTAATAACGGCTCCTTGAATCAGTAGCCCCTTCTTCCAATTGCCACCTTCATACTCATACAATGAAAATTGAACATCACCTGGATTAATCTCGAAAGACACCTCGAGTTCTCCGACAGGGAGACGAATCCATTCATCCTTAGGATATTTCCTTAAATCTTCGTGGTGATGTTGCTTGATACCATTAGGAAGAGTAAGACTCAAGTTAACAGGAACTTCCCAGCCATAGGAAGTGTCTTCCAACTTGATTAAGTATGAAACTTGATAAGTAACTCTTGGTGTCAGATATGTTGTGTTTATTCTTCCATGCACTTCTAACCAACACACGTTCCTTAGTTGAGCTACAGTGATAACTCCATGATCGCTGCATTGGTCAAACCAAAATTTGTAACCAACAAGGTAAAGTTTAAAATTTAAAATCCTGATGCAATAAGGTAAAATAAGGATAAAAAAAGTAGGGTTTTTTTTACATCGTACCCTCGTATTTTTTCGGATTCTACATGATACATCTCGTTTTTTTGGAATCTACATGGTACCACTAAACTTAATTAAATCCTCTCAAAATACCCAAAATGGCCTAATTAATCCGCTCTTTTAAACGTTTATATTATGCACTTTTTGTTAATCTTTTGACAATAATTTGATATATCGTTAACATTAATATCATTTAGTCAATCATAAACATATTTATTTTTAAAATCTAACTTTTTAAATCTCGATTTTTAGTAATTTAAGTATTTAAAGTACTATTTACTAAGTGTAGTAGAGCGCGAGGTACCAGTGATGATTTTAAAAAATAAGAGGTATAACATAAAATTTGAAAAAAACATAAAGGTACAATTAAAAAACCCAAAAAAGTAACTTGAATTTGAAGATTTTTTAAAATAATGAGAGACGTTATTTCTAACTAGCCTCCTCAATCATCCTTTACTAGATCACTATAAAACACAAAGTATCCCTTGACTTTTTAAGTTTGATTCCAAATATGGAATATAACCTTCCCTAATTCAAGTAAAATAAATGAGCAAAACTATATATAACGAAGTAGTATATATCCTCCCTTACTAAATTTGTTCTTGGTTAAATAAATAAGCTTCTAAAGGTTTAATAATTTGGATTTTGGATTCAAGCAAAAGGCAATATTGTTAGAATAACTTGATTAATTTACAAAAGTATACTTAAAAACATCATTCGCAAATGAAAATAAGATTTACCTTGTTTGCACATGATGCAAGTGCCAGTAACTTGCGTTTTCAGCCCAAGTTATTAATAAATCATTCGCAAACACCATAAAGCAGTTGATGTTCCCCTTCTTCTCCACCCAATATTTCTACCACAAATTAACCAAACTAATCAATTTACGCAACGACTTAATCACTTAATATATAGTGTCGTGTAAGAAGACCCGGCAAACAGGTGCACGTAACACGTCTAAAGGCTATTTTCAGTTTTGTAGTTTTTGTATAGGTTATATTGGTCGGCTCATGCGTCAAGATTGTTTCTAGATAGATATAGCTAGATCAAATATGCTCTTAAATCGTTTTTTTCTTCTAAAGGGGTACGCTGTAATTATTTTTGCTATTATTGTGTTATTTCAAGTCATTTTGAGTCTGGTCATTTTTCACCTGGGCCTTTTTCAGATTACGGGTCACTGCACAGTGTGTTAATGAAAATATAAAAAATTAAACAAAAAAAAAAAGAAATATAAAACATATCTTACCTTCTTTCTGCCATTCAAGTAGACACCAGCATGTAACTGTTTAAAGAGCTGGTCAGTAGAAGATTTATCGATAGGGCGATCGGAGTATTTGACGATAGATTCACAGTTATGAGGAAGTTTAGGCAATACTTTCATGGCTTCCTGTGGATTATTACGAGGAATAACATGTTTATTAACATCATTTAGGGATGTTAATGATTCTTGTTTAGGATGACGACTTAATGGCTGTGAAGCTTGAGCTTGTGGGGAAATGTCATTAGCTTCACCTGACCAGCTACTTCCCATGATTTCTAGGGTATGTAAGTGTAATAAGATAGGCTTAATGTACTATGCCTCAAATTATTATTTGCTTCATATATATATATATATATATGCAAGGATACTTTTGAGTTTATTAATTATAGTTTTCCCCGTCCGACTCTAAAATATCTCCGCCTTTTGTTTTTTTGGTGACGGAGTAAGAATTTAAAAACAATATCATAAATACAAATATACTCCGTATATATGATTTTTTTGAAAACTGTGCAACTCAGTTGGGAATATTACATAAGTATCGCAAAATCTTGATATGATTATTTGAGCTTTTTATTCGTCAACAAATTGGAGAAAAGAGACAACAAATATGTGTATTGATATTCCTAATTGTACTAAATTTTTTACGTTATAAATATTAAAAATAAGAAATAATTATACCAAAATGCCATCGTATTTGATATTGTAAGCATTAATTTGATAATAATATCCCGAATTATTTACGTATTCTATTTGTCGGGTATCCTATTACAAGTGTTTAGCCTTTTATATTCGAAATTCTTCTAATGGGTAATTTGATCTTCCCACGTCTATTACGAATCAGTTGTCATCTAATAACAATGAGCACAAATAATACCCTATATTTTCGGGACATTATGTCAAAAGTAAAGGTAAACAAATGACACGAACGAAGCGAAGGGATACTAGACTACAGTACAGATCATGTGTGGATAATGAAGTGATAAGAAGGTATAAATTCCTTGGCATGCATGGAGTCCGTAGAACATAAAGAACGGTTGTAATGGAAAGACATCCTGTAAATATTCCTACGTTAAACAAGTTTTTTTTATTCTTTTCTTCTCTTCCTTTTCCCATTAGTGTACAGTAAGCGTTAAGTTCGGTATTCAATCGTCTGTCTTTTTTATTCCTCATATCGTAAATATATAATACAATAAGAGCTAGGGTTACAATGTAGATGGGCTTTGGACCGTAATACTAATACAACCCAATACGACTCTATTACCCCCCTCAAGTTGGAGCATAGGGATTCAAAATGCCTAACTTGCTAATTAAAGAGACAAACGGAGAGACACCAAGTGCCTTGGTAAGAACATCAGCTAATTGAACATTAGTAGAAACATAGGACGGAGCAATAAGGCCAGACCGAATAGCATCGCGAACATAGTGACAATCAATCTCGATATGCTTAGTACGCTCGTGAAACATCGGATTCTGAGCAATGTGGAGAGCAGACTTGCTATCACTAAAAACCGAGACCGGGGCAGTATGGGACACACCCAAGTCATGTAACAAACCCTTAAGCCATTTGATCTCGCAAGTAATGGCCCGGAGAGTGCGATACTCAGCCTTGGCGGACGAGAGCGACACCGTAGGTTGGTTTTTAGTCTTCCAGGAAACATGGGAGGAGCTCAAGAACACTTACCAACCCGTAATAGATCGTCGAGAAAGCGGACATTTAATTCGCCCAATCAGAATCACACCATCCTGTGAGGTGTAGGTTAGAACGAGATGGCAATAATATGCCCTGCCCAGGAGTACTCTTCAGGTAACAAAACGTCCGCACCGCGGCATTCCAGTGATCCTGCTGCGGTGCACTCATAAATTGAGAGAGAACATGGACGGTATAAGAAAGATCCGGCCGAGTGACCGCGAGATACACAAGACGACCCACAAGTCGGCGATAGGATTCCGGGTTAGAAAGAGGCCGAGTGTCAGTGCTCCGTACGTAGACGATGGTGCTGCTCGAGGGGTGTGGGAGCCGGTTTGCATCCAAGGAGACCAACTTCCGAGATAATGTCGAGAGTATATTTTTGTTGACATAAGAAAATATCATCCGTATTGCGAGCCACCTCAAGACCCAAAAAATACTTTAAGTCACCCAAGTCCTTCATGTGAAAACATGTATGTAAATAATCTTTAAAGGCAACAAGAGCAGACAATTCATTGACGGATACAAGTAAGTCATCAACATAGACCAAGACATTAAGGCGGATCGAATCCCGAACAAAGGTGAATAAGGAATAGTCATAATAACTTTGAATGAAACATACTGCTTAAGAGCTTGTCCGAGTTTTCCAAACCAACATCGGGGAGCCTGTTTGAGCCCATACAAAGATTTCTTCTATTGTCACACCTGGCCAGGAGCCGAGGAAATAAACCCCGGAGGGAACCGCATGTAAACTGCTTCCTCTAAGTCACCGTGAAGGAAGGCATTATGCACATCCATTTGATGGACATGCCAATGCTTAGAAGAAGCAATAGAGAGAAAATCACGTACCGTCGTCATTTTAGCAAACGGGGCAAATGTTTCATCATAATCCACCCCCTCAGTTTGATGATTCCCAAATACGACTAAGCGTTCCTTGAGGCGTTTAATGGTAGAATCAGACTTATACTTAATTTTATACAACCATTTGCTCCCGAGAGCCTTCTTACCCGGAGGTAGCGTAGTCACGGTCCAGGTGCCATTATCAATAAGTGCTTTCATTTCGGCTTGCATAGCTTGTTGCCACCCCTCGTGTTGAACAACCTAGTTAAAATTCCGAGGCTCCGTGTGAGTCATAAGAGCTGCCAAATAAGAGCGGTAGACGGGCGAATTTTTTTGACAAGAAAGATAATTAGCCAAAGGATAAAGAGTACCTGGGGAAGACGAGTGCACAAGAAGGTTGGAGGCGGTGCTAGATGGACTACTATCATCACTGTCATCATCAGAAAAATCAACCACATAATCTTGAAGCGACTAAGACGGGATTTTGGCACGATGGCCTCGGCCCAACACAAGTGGAGGAGACACGACTGCCGTATCAGCGACACTCGATGAGGAAGACGGGTCAGTGGGGTCTGTGGTCAGGACCGGATATGGGGGTGTTGTGGCAGGACTATCGGAACCCGAGGGGGTACTGTGGGAAATAACTGTTTACATCCCCTTAAAATTTAGGATTATAACAAAATTATATAATATGAATTGCTAGTCATTAATACGAAAACGATATAAAATATAGAGAAAGCGAATTTAACCTTTGGTCCTAGCAATTGGCGTAAAGAACAGAGATATCAAGGTAGATATCCTCCTAATCGTTGCACCCAAGATTGTATGAGAAATACCCTTCTCTTATGCTAGAAAGAGAACTAAAGTTACTGTTAACTTTTGTTTTGTAATTTTGTCAAAAGTTCCTGTAAACTTTTTGTCTGTTGTGTGATATTTTGATGAGATGGAGGCAGTAGAGAATCAATTAGGTTAGAAAAGCCAAAAACTCAATTTTCACTTTTTTTCTCACTGAAAACTCACGGCCCTTTTGGTTTTTATATGAGGAGATTTTAGTCTCCTCAAATAACTACCCATTGACCCGAAAATCCGAGTGTATCTGGATACATTCGTTTTTGTTCATTTTAGCTTCCAATATAATGTAATATACTATAATCGTCGTATTTACATGGACCGACATTATAATCCATCATTAATTATAAATATCCGTATATTTATAATTTGCCAATTAATTATAACGGTTTATGATTAATTAGCTCACATTATATACAACAATTAAATATAACATTTTATATCCAATTTACGAATTACAGTTAATTCGTCTCAGCTAACTTTATTTAATCGTTATTAAATAATCGTCTCATCATCACATTGACTAACCTTTTAGTCAAATACACTGACTAACCTTTTAGTCATATAATAGGGCATCAATATGATTATTTTCTCAAATAATCACATCTCTCAAACAAATCCTATAGGTGTGACTTTTAGGGACCAGTTGATCACCGCCATCTGTATGACAATAACGTCAAACTTATCTAGCAAGCCAACCGTTATTGATAAACGTTAATCAACTGATTATTATACAAAGTATACCCTGTGAACCTGCAGAGATTTATTTATGTTATTGCACTAACTGGAGGACACTAGCTCCAACAATCTCCCACTTGTCCGTACAATTGTATGTGCGATAACCGATTCTCATATCCATAATAAATTTCTCCCACTCAATGTAAACCAATTTGCAAAGTCCGTATTCACAAAGGTTGTAGTTTACAAGTGATCAGTATCAAGAGTGGTTTCCCCGACTAGAGAGTAACTTAACTGATAAATGAATCTGTATTCGAGCATGACCATGCATTTCAGTTACAGCTCCTCGAGTGGCCCTGAGAAATATCATATCCTGATAAAGGTTGGATATTTTCTTCAACTTGAATCTTGCAGATACAAGCGCAGTATGAAATGACCCAGTGAAAATCTACTTAGCCTCCTGTTATGGTCGACCGTGAGAAAGAAACCAAAGTCACCCAAAAACTGTCTTTATCTCAAGAGACAGTCGATAGTCAAAAGAATCGACTCTAGGAACACTATGGAATGTCCTATCCACGACCTGGCACCTAATGTTCTGAAACATTTAGGACTCCATAACGTTGTCACAAAATTGTCCTGCACAGTATCACTATAACTCGCATCTGTGATCGATCAGTCAATAGTTTGACTTATGGCTCGTTGAACCCACCATCAATCGACGTCACAAAATAATTGCCAGAGTTATAAGCTCATGTAGGCAATTACGGACCAAAACAAATATAATGTAATTCAGTTCACTTTGTGGTGTTCAATGTTGTCCGTACAACCCACATGAAAAACAAAATATAAACAAAACGATGATTTTATAGATAGTTTTTATGAAAAGATACAGGTGTCTAATCCATAAAAAACAACTAATACAACTCAGGAACACGTTTGATTCCCATGGAAATAACGTGCCCTTCATGTTTATCATATCTCAATGGTTTAGTGAGAGGATCTGCGACGTTATCATCCGTAGCAATCTTGTCTATCACTATTTCCCGTTGCTCCACATAATCTCAGATCATGTGAGCCTTCCGTTGTACATGCCTAGACTTGTTGCTGGACTTGGGCTCCTTAGCCTGCAAGATGGCACCACTATTATCACAATAGATGGTGATCGGGTCATCCGAAATAGGAACTACAGTTAGTCCTTGTAAGAATTGACGCATCCATATAGCTTCCTTCGCAGCCTCTGAAGCAGCATAGTACTCGGA
Source organism: Heliosperma pusillum (assembly GCA_022085475.1). Lineage (NCBI taxonomy): Eukaryota > Viridiplantae > Streptophyta > Magnoliopsida > Caryophyllales > Caryophyllaceae > Heliosperma > Heliosperma pusillum. The sequence goes on along the minus strand of JAIUZE010045408.1, from coordinate 61,495 downwards.
TTCAGTCGTAGAATCTGCTATAACAGTTTGTTTGGAGCTTTTCCAGCTGACCGCAACGCCATTAAGAGTAAAAAAACGAATCTAGACTGAGATTTCGAGTTATCTCAATCCGTTTGGAAGCTAGCATCTGCGTAGCCGATTGCGCATAGCTCAGTGTCGCCTCCATAAGTCAATACCCAATCCTTAGTCCTCCGTAGCTACTTAAGGATATTCTTAACAGCCATCCAGTGTGTTTCACTTGGGTTGCCTTGGTATCGACTTGTCATACTCAATGCATATGCCACGTCTGGACGTGTGCATATCATGGCATACATGATCGATCATATAGCTGATGCATAAGGAATCCGACTCATGCGCTCGACCTCTTCCGATGTCTTTGGTGCCTGAGCTTTACTCAACTGCATCCCAAAGACCATTGGAAGTTTCCCCTTCTTGGAGTTGGTCATGCTGAACCTCTCAAGAATCTTATCTATATAAGACTCCTGACTGAGGGATAACATCCGTCGTGATGTATCTCGGTAGATACGGATCCCCAAAATTCTTTGTGCCTGGCCCAGATCTTTCATCTGGAAATGGTTCTTTAACCAAACTTTTACCGAAGTTAAGAGAGGTATGTCATTCCCAATCAAGAGTATGTCATCGACATACAATATTAGGAAGACAATCTTGCTCCCACTCGACTTGATATATAAGCATGGTTCCTCGACCGATCGAGTAAATCCCTTCTCTTTTATCACCTGGTCGAAACGATGATTCCAACTCCGAGAAGCTTGCTTAAGTCCATAAATGGAACGCTTAAGCTTGCATACCTTCTTAGGATTTTTAGGATCAATGAAACCTTCGGGTTGTACCATGTACAACTCCTCCTCCAATAACCGTTTAAGAAGGCGGTTTTCACATCCATTTGCCAAATTTCATAGTCATGAAAAGCGGCAATCGCTAAGATTATCCGAATGGAACGCAGCATAACTACGGGTGCAAAAATTTCATCATAGTGCAATCCTTGCACTTGAGTGAAACCCTTTGCCACTAGTCGTGCCTTGTATGTATCTGGTTGTCCTTCTACAGAATGCTTTATTTTATAAAGCCATTTGCACTGAAGAGGCCGAACCTTATCAGGTAAGTCAACCAGATCCCATACGTCATTCTCATACATAGAGTCCATCTCGGATTGCATGGCATCAAGCCATAGCTTAGAGTCGGAACAGGTCATAGCACCTTTATAGGTAGCGGGTTCGTTACTCTCAAGGAGTAAAACGTCATCACTTTCATTCTCCTCGACCATACCAATGTATCTGTCTGGAGGAATAGAGTGTCTACCCGACCTCCTAGGTTCCAAAGGAATATTAACCGCAGCTGATGATGAAGGAACAGTTTCCTCCATTGGTTGCTCGGTTGTTGGTTCTTGTATCTCCGACAGTTCGAAGGTTCCATTACTTGTCCTATTCTCGAGAAATTCTTTCTCTAAGAACGTCGCACTAGCCGCAACAAAAACTCGATGTTCGGTAGGCGAGTAAAAGTAATGACCAAACATCCCTTTTGGATAACCAATAAAGTCTGTCTTGACCGATCATGGGCCGAGCTTATCGTCAGGTCTCCACTTGACATAAGCATCGCAGCCCCAAACCCGAATAAAGGACACGTTAGGGACCGTTCCCTTCCATAATTCATATGGAGTCTTGTCTACAGCTTTAGACGGACTTCGGTTAAGTATTAGAGCAGCTGACAAAAGAGCATAACCCCACAATGAATCAGGTACAACTGTGTGACTCATCATGGATCGAACCATATCAAGTAATGTTCGATTTCTCCGTTCGGACACACCATTCAATTGTGGTGTTCCAGGTGGAGTTAACTGTAGTACTACACCACATTCTTTAAGGTGTCGATCAAACTCCTTCGAAAGATATTCGCCACCACGATCTGAACGTAGTGCTTTAATCTTTCTATCCAGCTGGTTTTCAACCTTATTCTGGAATTCCTTGAACTTGTCAAAGGACTCACTTTTCTGCTTCATTAAGTAGACATAACCATATCTACTCAAATCGTCCGTGAAAGTGATAAAATACCTATAGCCATCTCTAGCGTTGATTGACATAGGTCCACACACATCAATATGTATGAGTCCTAATAGGTCAGCAGCGCGCATTCCAACACTTTTGAAGGAAATTCGAGTCATTTTGCCTATGAGACATGATTCACACGTGCCAAAAGATTCATAGTCAAATGGGGAGATAGTCCCATTATCAATGAGCTTCTTCACGCGTTTTTCATTTATGTGTCCCATACGGCAATGCCATAAATAGGTTTGATCTTTTTCACCAACCTTTGCTTTCTTACTACTCACAGATGAGAACCACAACCAGTATCTAGTACTCAAGTTCCGAAACTTGCATGGTTGATCTCAATTATATGAATAAAAGATGACGTACCAACAGGAATGACGCGGCCTGATTTTACGTCTTCAGCATACACGGGGCAGTTTCGCCTCCAATGCCCAGACTTGTGGCAATGGTGGCACTCCACGTTCTCTTTGCTCTTTGTCTTGCCTTGTGAGCTACCGCTAGTCTCACCAGGCCCACTCTTGACTTTTCCTGGCTTTTTGAACTTTTGCTTCCCTACAGCTAGGTCAGCTTGAGCCTTGCCCTTACCCCTACCCTTGTTGTTAATCATGAGAACGTCCTGTTTCACGCTCCCACTTAATTTCAGATCACTCTCGGTCTGTACGAGAAGTGAGTGGAGCTGATGAAGACTCTTCTTCATATCATTCATATAGTAATTTGCCCTGAAAAGGGCAAAACCATCATGAAGTGAATGAAGAACGTGGTCAATGACGATCTTCTCATCGAGTTTGCAACCAAGTGCCTCCATTTTCTCGACATTCTCAATCATATCAAGAATGTGTGGTCTAACCGCTTGGCCCTTCTGGAGTTTCGCCTCAAAGAAGCGACAGGTATGCTCATAGCTAACGATCCTCGGAGCTTTCGAGAACTCGTTAGAGAGCGTGGTGGGACAAATCTGGTTTCACTTGGGGCAATGACTTGTCTCTTTGCAAATTGTATTCCCTTGAAAAGATGAGTACGTTCTTGTATTCGCACCCGCCTCCATTACGAAATCACTATAAGCAAGTGATTCATTTGCTCCTGCATTGGGGCCTGGGTTTGGCGGTAGTGGCTTAGTCAAGTACTTGGGCTTACCGTCAGCAATGGCAGCATTCCGTAATGCCGCCTTCCAGTCCGCAAAGTTGGACCCGTTATTCTTCAGTCGCGTTGACTGATTCATAGTGTCCATGAACATCTTAATCCAGGACTCACGTCCGAGCGTGGCACTTGGCATTGGGTCATCAGTATGGCCAGCCATTTGTTATTAGCAGTTATATCTGAATATATGACTGTGGGAAAAATAAATATGATAAGTTTCATCGTTTTAAAATTTGAGTCAAATGAAAAACTGTTTAATTCGATGACTCGTGCATTTATACAATTGACCTCCCTCAAGAATTATATAAATGATCCCAAGACTCAATTTCTGTAAATTGATAAGCCAACTTCTTGGCTAATTCTACTTTTAGAATTCCTGGTCGATAAATTTCTGTAAATTCTATCTATAGTCCATCATAATCACGAGATATTACTCGTACTATAATGTTGAGATAAAATAGGTCAACACTCACTACTTACCCAACGTAAAAAGGGTCATATTATGACTTCCGACGAAGAAGGGGCTCATAGTAGTTTTCCCTATAAAGACTAGTCTCAATTTTAATTTATAGGGGAAGGTCCCATCATCTTAACTTAAATTCATTTTAAGTGAACGAATGTCTAGCAACTCGAGAATGATTTAACTAAGGTGATGGCCCTAAAAGCGCGTGACATCTGTATGTCCATGATTAAAATATTCAACCTATATGAATCATTTTACATGCATTTTATTAGGTGGTTTGGTTTAGGCGGAATATGATGCAATTATCTATCATGTGAAGGAAAGGAAAAACGAGAATGAAAAACGTAAAAAGAAAAACATGTCCTAGTGTGGCCTATCCTACCAAAAAGAATAAAATACAACTTGGAATCCAACAGATTGGACCCTCGAAGCTTGACTTTATCACCCTTCTTGGTCCATGCAGCGGGAGTGAGCTCCAATCTCCGTCTTCAGTGTTCTTTGAAATTACAACAAATAAAATTACATAGATCCTATTTATTACAAACTAATTTCAAAACCCAAAACTAAAATAATGGAGATTCGAGATCTCAAAATACAACCAAACCATGTTTTCATCATTACGAAAACATGATTAACTAAAGCCACACTAGGTATTACATTTTTCAACCAATTGCAAAAATACGTAAAATAAACCATTCATTCATTCAAAAAAAATGCATCAACTATATAAATTAATACTACAAAACATAATTCATTAATTATGTTGATTAATTATCCAAACCACCATTCAAACCGATCAAAATTATGTGTCAATTCCTTAATTGCCCACAACAATTTTAATCTTCCATAATCCATTTTTATTTTAAAGCTTTTTAAAATAATCGGGTATCATTATTGTGAACCTTTTCACAATAACAAACAAACAAACATTATCTTTATAATGTCAAAAAAAAAAAAACTAACAAATTTTTTTTTTTTTTTTTTTCTTACGGGACACTGTTCACGCGAACAGTACCAGTACCAATTTTTTTTTTTTTTTTTTTATTTGATTTCTCATGGTTTAATCAAAAACCGAAAACAAAAACATAAAAAAAATAAAAAATTGCAGCGGACAGCAATAAAACAGAAATTTTTTTTTTTTTTTTTTTTTTTATATCTGTACTGTACAGTAGCAGCAAACAGTAACTGGGCAGCACAAAAAAAATTTTCGGTGTTGCCAATATCGCTAGATCGGTACAAATTTCAATATCTAATCGTTATTAAAATTGATTCAAACTAGATTATTCAATTTAACCTTTTAAAAAGAACATCTAAATCATGATTAAATCGATTATCCTTATATTCATTTAATCACAATTGCTTTGAACATCATTAAAATTGAATCATTATTCAAAAATCATCAATTAAAACAATGAATCCGAAAATCATAGCAATAACAACATCAAAACAATTCCATCTTATTTTAATTTAATCCTTATCAAATTAAAACAACCACAAATTTATTATATTGAATTTTAACCTTTTAAAATAACAATATCAATAAATCAACAATGGAACAACAAAACCCTAAAAAAATCACACGGCTAAAATAAAAAAAACAGCCGTCACAAATATTTTTTTCGGTTTTATCAAAATTTTTTTTTTTTTTTTTTTTTTTTTTTTCAAATTCATATGTCATAAAAATGAAAAACATATAATATAATTTTGTAACCAAATGCTCTGATACCACTTGTGGGAAATAACTGTTTACATCCCCATAAAATTTAGGATTATAACAAAATTATATAATATGAATTGCAAGTCATTGATATGAAAACGATATAAAATATAGAGATTTAGAAATCAACCTCCGGTCCTAGCAATTGGCGTAAAGAACAGAGATATCAAGGTAGATATCCTCCTAATCGTTGCACCCAAGCACTACAAGAAAACAACATTCAGGCGACTGATATTGGCGACTTATTTCAGTCGCTAAAATGAATTTGGCGACTGATTTCAGTCGCCAAGACCTAGTCGCTGTCATTAGTCGCCAAAAAACATTCGGGCGACTACTTTCAGTCGCCAAATTTGGCGCCTGAAAAAATAGTCGCCAATTGTGAAAAATGGCGACTGAAATCAGTCGCTCAAATTGGCGACTGAAATATTATGTAGTCGCCAATTTGGCGACTGAAATCAGTCGCCATCAGTCGCCATTTTGGCGACTACCATATTATTCAGTCGCCAATTTAGCGATTGATTTCAGTCGCCAAGCAGTCGCAAATGGATTTTCACTTTGCAAAAATACAGGGGTTTTGGCGACTGAAAGTAGTCGCCAAATGAACATTTCAGTCGCCAAAATACCTGTGATATTGCATGAAAATTTCCATTTTCATCCTACCATACCATCATACCCTACCTGCAAGTATACAAGAAAACACAAAGATTTCACACATTTACAACAACACGATGTGAAACCAACATCCTCATATAGATAAAAAAAATTGTTTCAAGTTTACAAATTTTCTTAAACGTAATTGTTTCAACCATAAATTGTTTCATGTAACAAGTTTATAAACTATATCAGAAGCCAAGGTTTAGATTGGACTCGGCCTGGAATCCACCACTTCCATTGCCTTCATCATAATCCCGCCGATAGGGAGGGGGACCTTGGTTGCAATTCTCAAACCTGCTTTCCCAAGCCTTGAATTTCTCTTTCATTATCCTTATTTCTTCATCCCTTTCCGCGCTTTTTCTTTTTTCCGCGTCAAGTGCGGCTTGGAGTCTTCCCACGACTGTCGGCTCGTATGTTTGGTTTGAGGTGGACGACATTCTTCCCCTTGGAGTTTCGTAAAATACGTTCTTTGCCGACCCAATCCCGTAGACGTTCCCCTTCTTGAAACCCTTTACTAAGTCGAACCAAATCTCGTTATCGGGTTTCTCGGGATGCTAAGTTTCTCGGCGGAAAATGCTTCCTACAAAATATAAACATTGTTATTAAAAATAGCTACAATATTGGTTAAACATTCAAAAAATTGAACTTATTGTAAAAATACAAAAATGCTTGAAACTTACATATAATTCCTTATCTTTTGGTTTGATCCAATATCTTCTATTGTCTTCGAGCCGGGAATGGGTGTCAAGGAAGAGCTCCGGAGCTGTGGGCGTGTTAGCTTTTTTCTTCTTACCCTTCTAAAAGAAAAAATTAAAGACTTGTATAAGAAAATTTTAATAATAAAAAGAATTTAAGTTATAATTTTCAAATGGAGGAAAAAGTGGAAATTATAACTTACACCCAAAACTAGGCTAAGGAAAGATCGAGATCCTGCGTGATGCGACGGCTCAGCCGCTCCATCTTTCTTTCCTCCTTTTTTATTTTTGGATGCTTGGGCCGACCTAGCCTGAAACTCCTCAGTTTCACGATACTTAAGCATATCTTCATATGCACCACCTACAAGTTAAATAAGTATTATAATAAAATATGATAAAATGTGTAAAAATATAACTATATATATACAAATAACAAAAACAATTAAATACCTCTCATATGCTCCGGCTCCTTCTTCCTCTTGACAACCTTATACATGTTGTCCCTTAACCGTCTAGTGCACGTCTCATTGTACCTTTGACGTACAATATACTCTATTCCGGCCGGCCAGTCAAATGTTTTCTACAATTTAAAAGGTAAGTATTAGTAAAATAAATTATTAATTAAAAACTATAATAATATAAGAAAATATAAACAAAAATAATATACCCTAAAATTATTGAACCACTCCTCTTTTTGTGCAGAGGTAGCCTTGGTCCAACAAGTAGGAGCAACTCCCGTCATCTTCTGCTTTGTACTCTGAGTACAACCGCGTACAACCTTTTGAGACGAAAACCTGAAAAATAAATTATGGAATAGTATGCATTTATGGTAAATAATAATGTAATATAATTATAAACTAATAAATTAAAGACATTGGTGGTTGTCTTACCAAAACCCCGCGGGATCAAGTATCATCTTCCCTTCCGGCGTGAACTGGATCGTCTCCGATGTCTGATCCGAGGACTCGTCATTGGTCGATTCCTCGACCACTACCGGACTCTGCTGATCAATAATCTCCATCTCCTCCTCGTCGACTGAAGAAGTACTACGGCGTCTGTTTGAACCGCCGCCACGTTGTCTACCTCGACCTCCTGCCATCTACAAGTACACAAATATTCAAATTGTTAGAAACGGTTAATAACATAAAAAACAAACATAAGCTGTTAATAACATAAAAAAACATCAAATAACATAAAAAACTTAATTAAAATATATATAAATATATCTTTACCCAATTAATCATTATCATCATCAAATTCGTCCTCATCATCATCACCAATTGATTCATTATCATTATCACTATCAACACCACCATCACCGTCAACTTGACCATCACCATCCTCGTTCTCTAAACCTTCACCCTCTTCATTTCCATTCTCATGGATGTCCTCATCAGGTGGAGACAACAAAAACCCGCTAGATACTATTTCTTCTTGAAAAAAAGTTGTATCTACTTGTGAGCGTGCTTTTGTCTTAAAAATTGCACACCACTGCTTTTGATTTCGATCATTCTTCGTGCTTGGATAAGAAGCGAAATATACTTGATTGGCTTGATGTGCGAGTATAAATGGATCATACTTTGAGTATGTCCGGGTATGATTCACTTCGACGATTTTATAACGTTCATGAACTTTCATACCGGCCACAGAGTTATCCTTCCATTCACACTTAAATAAGACAGTATTATAAGAACGCTCACGCCCATTATAACTCAACTCAAATATATCCTCAACTATACCATAGTATTCGTTGTCATCAAGAGAAGAAATAGTAACACCATAATTGCACCTAGCCTTATTCTTACCGTAGTTGAATGTATGGAAATTAAATCCGTTGACCAAGTAACGATTCCACGTTTTCACCTCTCGTGAAGGACCAAAGGCCAAAGTCCTTATCAAATCATCTTGGGAATTGTCTATGACAATCAAACCAACTCACTTTATGGGAACAAGGAAGCGAAAATGCTTTGCTTTGGTACATGCAACAAGGACATGCCTTTTTTCCCGCGGTAGACCATCCAGATAGCATACCGTAGGCGGGAAAATCATTAATGGTCCACAACAATGAAGCTCTTAGTTGAAAATTTTGCTTTAAAGACACATCATATGTTTGCACACCTACTTCCCACAATTGTTTCAATTCTTCCACCAAAGGTTGCAAATAAACATCTAAGGCGGTTTTTGGATTATCAGGACCAGGAATAATTAGTGACAAGAAGATGAATTGTTTTTTCATACATAACCAAGGTGGTAAGTTGTATGGAGTGACCATTACGGGCCAAGAAGAGTACTTTCTACCAAACTGGCCAAATGGAGCAAAACCATCCGTACAAAGGCCAAGTCGCACATTACGGGGTTCCTCAGCAAAGTCGGGGTAAAGCATATCAAACCGCTTCCATTCCTCTCCATCACTCGGATGACACATCTTTCCCGGAGTACGGGGATTTTCCTTGTGCCATCTCATTTGCTCGGCAATGTTTTTGGTAGCAAACATTCTTTGAAGTCTAGGAGCTAGAGGAAAGTAAGTTACGGGATTTTCGGGTATTGGTTTCTTACTCTTTTCACCTCTCTTTTTTTCATTCTTTCCCTTTTTACCTTTCAAGACAATACTTCCCTCAATTGTCTTATATCTAGCCTTTTCACATTTACTACACTTGTCAAGTAAAGCATCATCCTTCCAAAAGAGCATACATCCATCGGGACATGCATCAATCTTGTAATGCGGAAGTTGTAGACCTTTCACTACTTTTTTGGTATTGTAGAATGATCGGGTCATGACATTATTATCGGGGATAACATCCTCAATCAAAGAAGCAATGCCATCAACACAAGTAAATGGCAAATTGTACTCACATTTCAAAGTTACTATCCTAGAGGCGGCTTCTAACAATGACATTTTGCTCCCTTCATATAATGGTTTTTCACTCGCCTTTAACATATCAAAAAAGGCTTTTGCTTGTGGGTGTGGTTCTTCTTCACTCATTGGTATATGATCATTATTGAAAATATTAGACTCAAATGCATCAACTACCATATCTCTATATGGGTTCTCATTTTGTGGGATTTGAGATTGTTCGGGAAGTGAAAAATATGATTCTCCATGAGAAATCCAATTGTAGTAGTTTGGACAAAACCCGTTTGTATAAAGATGTTCTTGAACCTCAATGTCATGTAGATATCTCATGTTTTTGCATTTAATACAAGGACACCTAAGTTTCTTTGCTACTAAATCATACTCGTCTTGTTGTCTAGCAAATTCAATAAACTCGGCAACCCCCTTTATAAATCTAGCGGTAGGACGTCTTTTCTTATCAAGTCTATCTTCGTACATCCATGTACGTTCCAACCTCTTCATTTTAATCTAAACATTAACCCACACAACAATAATTACAACAATATTGATTATCAATTATTACTAACTCTAGGAACATATCTATTATCAATAATAAACCAAACAATAATATTGTCAACATGGATACTAACTATACTAAAATTAACATATCACTAATTAAACTACTATCATTCTAATCAATAACATTATCAACATGGATACATAACAACTATCAAACTAATACATACACACTTTAATTATAAAATCCTAACATTCTACTCCCTCCATCACAATTATTTATTTGCCTTTTGATTAAAACAACCATAAAAAATAATTTAAAGGGCAAACAAATGAATAAGACGGAGGGATACTAACTTTCTACCATCAATAATACTCCCATTTATACTAATTTAGTCAATCAACAATCCTAACATCATCAAAAACACCAATACATTGTCAATTACAACCTCGATTAACATAATGTTAACAATTTCACAAAACCCCCAATTTATATAAACCCTAACCATCAACCTACACAAACCCTAACTAACTAACCATTAGAACTTTGTAAGCATCACAAATTATACATAAACATCATAATACTAATTAAAATCATAAAATAAACAAACAAACAAGCTAAGGAATTAGATTTAGGAGAGCAAAATCGCACCTAATTAAGGAAAAGTGACGGAAATAGAATAAGAGTCGGAGTTTGTTGGTGAGGACGGTGGTGATATCGGTATAGCTAGTGTCGTAGTGGTGGTCGGAGAGGTGGTTAAGGGAATGGAGTAGTAGTGGTGGCGATTTTGTAGAGGTGGTTAAGGTTTCGGGTGTTTTGAAGAAATTTGGGGAAGTAGAGAGTGGCGGATTAGTTTCGCGATTCTGGAATAATACACAAATTGGCGACTGAAAAGGTAGTCGCCAATTTGGCGACTGATTTCAGTCGCCAAATGGCTTATCAGTCGCCAATTTGGCGACTGAAATCAGTCGCCCGAGTTTTTTTAATTAAAATCTGAGGATTGTTTCAGTCGCAAAATTGGCGACTGATCTCAGTCGCCTTATTCTATTTTCAGTCGCTAAATTGGCGACTACTTGTATCAGTCGCCTTATAACAGTCGCCTGAAACAAGTTTTCTTGTAGTGAAGATTGTATGAGAAATACCCTTCTCTTATGCTAGAAAGAGAACTAAAGTTACTGTTAACTTTTGTTTTGTAATTTTGTCAAAAGTTCCTGTAAACTTTTTGTCTGTTGTGTGATATTTTTGATGAGATGGAGGCAGTAGAGAATCAATTAGGTTAGAAAAGCCAAAAACTCAATTTCCACTTTTCTTCTCCCCAAAACTCACGGCACTTTTTTTTTTTTTGGTTTTTATATGAGGAGATTTTAGTCTCCTCAAATAACTACCCATTGACCCGAAAACCCGAGTGTATCTGGATACTCTCGTTTTTGTTCATTTTAGCTTCTAATATAATGTAATATATTATAATCGTCGCTTTACATAGACCGACATTATAATCCGTCATTAATTATAAATATCCGTATATTTATAATTTGCCAATTAATTATAACGGTTTATGATTATTTAGCTTACATTATATACTATAATTAAATATAACTTTTTATATTCAATTTTACGAATTACAGTTAATTCGTCTCAGCTAACTTTCGTCTCATCATCATATTGACTAACCTTTTAGTCAAATACACTGACTAACCTTTTAGTCATATAATAGGGTATCAATATGATTATTTTCTCAAATAATCACATCTCTCAAACACATCCTATAGGTGTGACTTTTAGGGACCAGTTGATTAACCCTGCCATCTGTATGACATAACGTCAAACTTATCTACGTCAAGCCAGAACCTTATTAGATAACCGTTAATCAACTGATTATTATACAAAGTATACCCTGTGAACCTACATAGATTTATTTATGTTATTGCACTAACTGGAGGACACTAGCTCCAACATGGCGTTCATGTTTTTCATGAATGAACAGGTTGCTTGCATGGATGGCTTTTTGCTTATGCTATTTTGGGGTTCGGATGTGAGCTAGCGGGCGTTGTCCCTGGACGAAACACCTCTAGACGTTGTTTACCTAGTTGCTAATTACTTTGTCTTTTGTTAACACTTTGAGAGACTACGCCTCTTGTGGTATTTTTATTTAGTTTGTAATATTTTGACACTCCTCGTATTTTTTATCTTGCATGTATAAAGGTTTTTAAAATACCGTATGTCCGCAGTTTACTTCACATGCTTGTATGTTTTATATTTCCGCATTCGCGAGGGTTGTCACAGTCTTCCCCGAGTCTTTGAATAACATGATGGATTCGGACTTGTATTCCATATGCTCTTATCATTATCTATAGAATTGCCTATCTATTCTTATTGTAACTCACATGTATATCTATATATGCATGATTTTAATTTTGTATTTCCTTATATGTTCGTTTAAGGTGATATGGCTGGGAGAACCCGGAGTTACTCCCCACTGACTGTGGCGTTCATGTTTTTCATGAATGAACAGGTTGCTTGCATGGATGACTTTTTGGCTATGATATTTTGGGGTTCGGGTGTGAGCTGCGAGGAAGGGCGTTGTCCCTGGATAAAACACCTCTAGACGTTGTTTAGCTAGTTGCTAATTACTTTGTCTTTTGTTAACACTTTGAGAGACTACGTCTCTTGTGGTATATTTTATTTAGTTTGTAATATTTTGACACTCCTCGTATTTTTCTATCTTGCATGTATAAAGGTTTTTAAAATACCGTATTTTCCGCTATATAATTCACATGCTTGTATGTTTTATATTTACGCATTCGCGAGGGTTGTCACATGGGACTCCCTTGGGTGCCTCAAACACCTCCTGTATTGGCTCAAGAGTAACTGCATTTCAGGGTGGGTTTCTGCATTTGGAGCCAATTGAATTGCAAAGAACTCCACCTCTGGTCCTTGGCACTGCATCATGGCTAGTTGAGCACTCTCCTCCATTGCTCTTCCCATATATTTTGAAGATGGGGACTTAATTTTTTACTGGCAGGTGCCTTTTATGTGTACCTTTCTTCCCTCATAATGAAATTCCATAGTCAGGTTTCTGAAATCCCAAGTAATGGCCCCCAGTGTTCCTAACCACTGAATTCCATGCACAGTATCACATCCTCCTAGAGGTATAACAAAGAAATATGCCTTAAAATCCACTCCCCTAATCCTCCATCTTAGCTCACTAGTCTTCCCAGAGCACAACAGTTTCCCTCCATTAGCAACAGAAATGTGGAAGGGTGTTATGGGTTCTAGTGACAGGTTAAGCTTCTCAAGAAATGCCTATATCAATGAAATTATGGGAGCTGCCACTATCTACCAGTATGCTCAGAGTCTTCTTCCCTACCATGCCAGGAATTCTCATGGTTTGGCAGGTATTATGGCCAGCCAAAGCATAAACCGAGATCTGAGCAAACTCTCCTTGCTCCTTCCCTTCCTAAGTTTCCTCCTCTTCCACTGGCTCGTCTTCTGACTCCTCTGCCTCCAAAATATACAGCTGCCTCTTACTTTGACACACATGTTGCATGTGGAGTAAATTTTTCTCCACACTTAAAGCACAGACCCTTTGCCTTTCTCTCTTTGAATTCAGCATCAATATTCTTATATTTTGGGGTGGTGATGGGGAATTTTTGTGGGGTTTTTGGGAATGAATAAGGCTTTGATGTGTTGTTTGGGGAATTATTTTGTGACGGTTTTTGTGGGTAAGGTTTATGAAATGGTGGTTTTGGAGAAAAATTGGGTGATGGGCTGGGTTTGTAGCTTGTTCTTGTGTTTAGTGACAGGGAAGTCTCCTGTAACTTAGCTAGTCCAAAGGCCTCTTGTATAGTTTTAGGCTTAAGCATTCTAACCATTACAGAAATATTGTCCTTTAGTCCAGATGAAAAACAGCTCAATGCATAGCTTGGTTGCAATGATAGCTTGCTAATGAGTATGTCAAACTCATCATGGTAGGCATGTACAAAAGTAGTCTGTTTGAGGTCTAATAGTTCAGACATAGGGTCTTCATATGTGTCCCCGAACCTGGCTTTTATGGCTAAGGAGTACTCCCCCCATCCCAAGGGTATGATAAAAGTTATATTTTTTGTAAAGGCCTGATGCCAAGCTAGGGCTTTAGACTCTAAGTGTACAGAGGCAATGGTTACTTTCATGAAATCATCCACCACATCCACAGTAAAATATTGTTCACATTTAAATAACCAGCTATCAACATCACTACCATTAAAGTAAGGAAATTTGATTTTGGGTTTATTCATAGTATTAAAATGAGAATTGTTACCATTGCCATTCCCTCCTTTTTCCAACGCCATGGTAGCAACTTGTTGGGATAGTGCAGCAATCTGTTCCTTTAGTTGCTCCATTTCTGATTTCTCTGTGTTGTCAGACATTCTTCTTCTTTTGTTTCTTGGTTTCGCAATTTTTTTGTTTTTTGATGGTGAAACGTAAAGGAAAGCGTAATAAAGCTTTTTATTTTCTGGAATTTTTGAGAAATGCAGGCCAAGGATTGAAAAACTCTGATGACCAAATGTTAAGACTGAACTATAAATGATAAAGCTCGAAGGATAAAACAAGGAAGGATAGAGTTACTAGCTGTTCAATGAAATTGATAGGCTAGTATTCAGCTAAAAACTGCAGCAAACCAATGTTGCATGGGTTTCTAACATAGTAAATTTGAGGACAAATCTGATATTTTCATTCATAGTAACTTCATTACAGAGTGACCATTATATAGGTCAAATGTCCTTGGAGAGCAAGAAAAGAAAATAAGAATAATTATACTATTTTTGCTATCAATTATTAGCTGGAAAATAGAAGGTGCACATGCTAAGTTTGTCCTTTAGCTGAGTCATGGTGTACTGGTTTTTGGGATCCCAATGCTGTCATAACGGCTCTTCCCATGACCTGGCAGATGGATCTTCTGGTGTGGTGTGCTGGGTGGTCCATCCAATGATTGGGCCTCCACCTGAGATGGGCCATATCTCTCAGGTTCTGCAATTTGCTTGCACATGACTGTCAATTGATTAGTCCTTCCTTTCTCAGCATTCTCTTGACTTCCTGTTACTGCAATGCTAGTTATAGCATTCATATCACAGTACATAGTAAACAGAACAGTAACATAACAAGAGTTAAGGAAATGGTAAAAGCAAGCGGTAAAATTACAAGCGGTGGGAAGATAGAAAAAATGTTGACGTTACAATAAACGATGTTCGTGTCCGTAGAAAACGAGCTCCAATGCAAGACACGTAACTTTGGTACTCACTGACACGTCCTCCGCATTTTCCGCCCTACACAATGCTATGCCATTACTTATAAACACTTGAACTTCCTACTTTCATCTGCTATATATACATATAAACAAAACTTATGTTTTTGCGTCTATCTGTTTGTTGTAGATCAGCAGCTGTAAGAACAGTGTTTACAACACCAGTATGTAAACATAAATTATAGAATCTTGATTAAAGCGATAATTACTGAAAGGTACTTACGTGATGCAGCCATCAGATCTGATAATAAAGTTACTTGAGAAAGATAAATAATAAACCCTTATTGCTTTGCCTTCTCCTACCTTCCTTATTCTCTAATTTACTTTCTTTCTTGTGTGTTGGTGATATGAATGAATTAGGTTAAAACACAAACAGGTGTACTTATATATAGAGGTGGCAGGAGGGGCTTTATGGAATAAGTAGTCAGTTATGTAAATAGCCTGTAACTCTTTACCATAATCTACTTAAACTAGGACTCCTAATAAAAACCCGAAACAATATATTTAACCATTATTTAATTAAGGCAACTAATATCAGTAATTAGGTCCACACAATAGAGAATTAAAAATATTAATATAATAATTCTTACATTCTCCCACTTGGACCATATTACTGATTAAAACATAATGTCACACTTAATTATAACATAAGGCGCGTAGACGGTTAAATAAACACATAATGGGTTTATCTTAATTACCCTGATTATCCCTGAACAATTGGTTGAGCCATGGCGGAGACACTACTATAAAAGAGAAGTGGTCCTTCCATGTACTACGGACCAATCACTTAGAATAATCAATATGTACAAGGAGCAAACATAATCCCCAAATAATGTCCTTGAGGAAAAGGACTAATTCTGTTAATCGTGCAACAATAATGTATACAATAACAATAATACGATACAGAAAAGTGTTCGGAAATCATCATCATAATAAAACATAAGTCGATTAATCAAAACATAAGTGTCATTATTACAAAGCACTAGCATGATCCAAACATAAACGAAAAAGCCTTAATGATTATCCTCCAGATCAATATCAATAGCATGCTTCATAAATGTCTTTGGAGGTAATCCCTTAGTTAAAGGATCTGCTATATTAGCATTAGTCATAATGTGCTCAATTGACACAGTGTTTTTCCGAACTTCCTCCTTAACTGACAAGTATTTCATTTCCATGTGCTTTCTTCCTTTAGAATACTTGTCATTCTTTGAATAGAAGATTGATGCGGTATCATCACAATAAATTCTCAACGGCCTTGCATCATAATGCATTATGCTAAGCCCTGAAGGAGAATTCCGCAACCATAAAGCTTGAATAGTAGCCTCAAAGCACGCTACAAATTCAACTTCCATAGTGGATGAGGCAATAATTGTTTGTTTAGCACTTTTCCAGGAGATTGCTCCCCAGCTAAAACAAACACATAACCAAAAGTGCTTTTCCTTGAGTCCACGCATCCTCCAAAATCTGAGTCATCATATCCAATAACCCATTTCAGGATTGGACTGATATCGACCCAACATACCTACTGCAAAACTTATGTCAGGTCTTGTACAGACATGCGCATACATTAAGCTTCCAACCAGAGATGCATAAGGAAAGTTTTTCATGGTATTTCGTTCTAGCTCAATCTTAGAATACATACTTAAGTTGAACTTATCCCCTTTCTGAATAGGAACATCATTGGGATTACATTTTACCATGTTGAATCTTTCTAAAACTTTACTGATATAGACTTTCTGAGACAACCCTAATGTCCTTTGTGATCTGTCTCGAGATATTTCCACCCGGATCACATAGGACGCCTCTCCCATATCTTTCATCTCAAAGTTGTTTGATAGGAAATCTTTAGTTTGACGTAATAGTCCCAAATCACTGCTTGCTATAAGTATGTCATCGACATATAGAACCAAAAATGCAAACTTACTCCCACTGATCTTCAGGTATATACACTGATCAACAGTGTTTTCTTGAGACCCAAAGGAGGTAATGGTATTATGGAACTTAATATACCATTGTCGAGAAGCTGGCTTAAGTCCATAAATGGACTTCTTTAATATACAGACCTTGTCCTCTTTGTCATCAATAATGAAGCCTTCAGGCTGAGCCATGTAGACTTCTTCTTCCAAACTCCCATTCAAGAATGCCGTTTTCACATCCATTTGATGTAGCTCTAAATCAAAATGAGCTACAAAAGCTAAAATGATCCGTAATGAATCCTTCTTAGAAACTGGAGAGAAGGTTTCATTATAATCAATGCCTTCTTTCTGATTAACAGCCTTTAGCTACCAGTCTGGCTTTATGTCGTTCAATATTACCTGAGGAGTCGCGCTTGGTCTTAAAGACCCACTTGCAGCCGACAGCCTTATGACCTACTGGTAAATTGACCAACTCCCAGACCTCATTCTTAGCCATAGACTCCATTTCTTCTTTCATGGCATTAATCCATTTATCGGAATCATTACAATTCATAGCTTGTGAAAACGTAACCGGATCATTATCAATACTAATGTCAAATTCACATTGTTGTAGATACACATAGTCATCTGAAGTAGTTGGCTTTCTAGGTCTTGTGGACCTTCTTAATACTATTTCAGGGGCTGTATCAACAACTTCAGTGGCAATGTTATCATTCGGGAGTGGAGGGTCATCAACGTTAGGTTCCACAATATTGACTGGGTCAACATTATCATTATGTGGAACATCATCAATTGAAATTGGGGGCAAGGAAGCTGGAATTGCCACCCTAACTTCATTGACTATGACATCCCTTACCTGATCACTCCCACTAACTTCGCCATTCTCAAGGAATTTGGCATTTCCGGTTTCTACAATTCTTGTTTTGTGTGTAGGACAGTAAAACCTATACCCTTTAGACTTTTCTGGATAACCGATAAAGAACCCACTAATGGTTCTTTGATCGAGTTTCCTTTCATGTGGATTATAAATGCGTGCCTCTGCTGGGCATCCCCATATATGCAAATGTTGAAGACTCGGTTTCCACCCTTTCCACAGTTCAAATGGTGTCTTTGAAACTGCCTTACTGGGAACCCGGTTTCCAACATACACAGCAGTCATAAGGGCATGCATCCACAACTTCATGGGTAAGTTGGTATTACTCATCATTGTCCTTACAGCCTCTAATAGGGTTCGATTACGCCTCTCAGCTACACCATTCATCCATGGAGAACCAGAAGTTGTGTACTGAGGGACAATACCCAAACTTTCATGGAGTTTTGCAAAGGGACCAGGATGTTGTCCTGATTCATCATATTTGCCATAATATTCACCACCTCTATCTAACCTTATGATTTTCACTTTCTTTCCCAATTGCCTTTCCACCTCCTTAATGTAAACCTCTAAAGCGTTTACTGATTGAGATCTTTCATGCAAAAGGTAAAGATAACAATAACGTGAATAATCATCGATAAATGTGATGAAATATTTCTCTCCGCTCATGGAGGGAACATCAAATGGACCACAAATGTCTGTATGTATGATTTCTAATAACGCAGTGCTTCTTGTGGACCCTTTCTTGGTGTGTTTGGTTTGCTTACCTTTAATGCATTCCACACACGTCCCAAAATCCGTAAAATCAAGAGAAGGTAACATATTGTTTTTAACTAATATGTTCATTATTTCTCTTGAAATATGGGCCAAACGTTTATGCCACAAGAAGAAGGAACTTTCATTAGAGCCTGTATCTAGCCACCATGTATTAGAAGGAATTTCATCATAATTTGATTCGAAACATACTAAAGCCAAAAGCTTATCCTTCTTTTCGAATCAATTCTCACGCTTTATGCAGTCTTGCTGAAAGTGCCCAGGTTTCCTACAGAAAAGGCAACTTTACTGCTTCTTAATTTCCTTCTTTATGCCAGTTGCAGACGGTTTATCAGAAGGGCTTAACTTAATGCCCTTTCTGTTTCTAAACTTACCTTTAGATTTCCCGCTTACATGATGCACATGATGTGCCTGGGGATAAGTTCAGACATAAGCCTTCCAGCTACCGCTTTCTCGGTAGTCTGAAAGCGTTCCTTAATGATTTCCATGTACTTACTGGCTGTAGTACAGCCTATCTCCGAAATGGAGGACTTAATGTTTAGTGCAGTGGTAATTCGTAAGAACTTTAAGCAAAGACTGTCATGTTATTGAGAGAGCTTTGCAACGGTACTGCATTATGAATAATGCTCAGAACATTAGGCTTTGAGTTTATCACACAATAGCAATTATGACTAAGACTTGAAACTTAAATGAGTAACTTATAAACATTCATTAGGCGATGTGTAGTATCTGTGGACAACCTACGCACGCTTAATTACATAATCAAGAATACTCTCTTTATTGGGTGTTTTACTTTAATGTTAGGTTACCTGTGGGTAAAACCTTAATACGAGTTATTTCACCCCATTAGATGCTTAGTCGGATATTCACTGCATAATTTGAGTCCACTGTGGTGAACATCAACATAATGTGAATGCCCAATTTAAATACATTATGAGATCTTATCGCGTACGAGATGAATTCACTGTGGTGAATTTCAACACGTCATAATGCGGATGTCTCCTTTAATCAATACTTAAGATATAATTAATATTCAATAAGAATGTATGTTTAGTCGGATATTCACTGCATAATTTGAGTCCACTGTGGTGAACATCAACATAATGTGAATGCCCAATTTAATTACATTAAGAGATCTGATCGCGTACGAGATGAAATCACTGTGGTGAATTCCAACTTGTCATAATGCGAATGTCTCCTTTAATCAATACATAAGATATAATTAACTTTTAATAAAAATGTATGCTTAGTCGGATATTCACTGCATAATTTGAGTCCACTGTGGTGAACATCAACATGATGTGAATGCCCAATTACATTATGAGATCTGATCGCGTACGAGATGAAATCACTGTGGTGAATTTCAACTCATCATAATGCGAAGGTCTCCTTTAAGCATAGTAACATAATATTATGCGAGCATACAATGAAAACGAACAATAAGTATTGAAACAGCACGGGAAGACCTCGACCGAGTAAAACATCAGCTCGATCGAGTAGAAAATAAACTTAAACACCTCGATCGAGAACAACTTTAGCTCGATCGAGAAGAAAACAAAGAAGAACCCCTCGATCGAGTACAGCTTTAGCTCGATCGAGTACAAGGCAAAACAAGACCCCTCGATCGAGTAAACAATAGCTCGATCGAGCAGGATCAAAATCATAAGGGCTCGATCGAGTAGAGCATTTGCTCGATCGAGCAGAAATAAAAGCATAAGGGCTCGATCGAGTAGAGCATTAGCTCGATCGATCAGAATTATAAACATAAGGGCTCGATCGAGTAGAACATTAGCTCGATCGAGCAACATCATTATTAAACAAGGCATCTCGATCGAGAAAGACTTTAGCACGATCGAGAACAAGGCAAAAGGGAACCACTCGATCGAGTACACCATCAGCTCGATCGAGCAGAAGCAAATCAGAAGAGACTCGATCGAGTAGGCAGTTAGCTCGATCGAGCAGAAGCATAAACAAACCGCCTCGATCGAGTGAGCATTAGCTCGATCGAGTAGGTTAGACAACAGACGGCATTCATACGCATAATAAACATAATAATCATTCAAATCGAATTAGGCAGCGCAAAACATCATCATAAATAATCATCATAAATAAAATAAAACGAAATAATTCGATTAGGCAGCGGAAACGATCATCATAACAGGATACGCTATCAATCATGAGGGTATACAATAAATTATGAATGAATGTTACAACATCATGATTAAAACATTAAATTCATTCATAAAAAACATAATTAGAACATTAATCAGAATTACAACTATAATCACAACCATGCTCTGATACCACATGTAAACATAAATTATAGAATCTTGATTAAAGCGATAATTACTGAAAGGTACTTACGTGGTGCAGCCATCAGATCTGATAATGAAGTTACTTGAGAAAGATAAATAATAAACCCTTATTGCTTTGCCTTCTCCTACCTTCCTTATTCTCTAATTCACTTTCTTTCTTGTGTGTTGGTGATATGAATGAATTTAGGTTAAAGCACAAACAGGTGTACTTATATATAGAGGCGGCAGGAGGGGCTTTATGGAATAAGTAGTCAGTTATGTAAATAGCCTGTAACTATTTACCATAATCTACTTAAACTAGGACTCCTAATAAAAACCCGAAACAATATATTTAACCATTATTTAATTAAGGCAACTAATATCAGTAATTAGGTCCACACAATAGAGAATTAAATAATATTAATATAATAATTCTTACATATTGCACCAGACCACACCCCACCACCCCTTTTGGTATAAACCTAACTAAATTTATCCTCGTGCAAAAATTTACGGGTTTGGTATTAAATTTGTATAAAAATTATTCGATTTAATGCATAAATATTGATATAAAATTTCAATAATTGTTCATTAAAATTTAAATTTAGAACAATACTTTGTATCATTTACGAATAGTAGAAAAAATTTAATAAACTTACAAATTATAGTATATTTTTTGTAAACATCATTACTTTGCAAAACCCGGTATAAAATACGCCATAGAAATGTTTGTAATATCCGGGAGTAGAGAACTTGGGTATTAGACAATAATTATTGACTTATTTCACAAACCAGCCGTATTGATTGTAGACTCTTATCAACTACAGTATAAAATAAAAAATATAGTATGAATAATAAATTAATATAACTTGACAACTCGTGCATAGTTTAATTTTATTTTCAATTTAAGGTGTCTATGTTCGATATATTCGTATTTTAAAATAATCTAGAAAATGAAGAAAATAAGCAATGTCATTACATGTAATATCGACAAAATGAAAATAACACGCTTATTCATTCAAATTTATACATTTTAACTTAGCAAACTTTAGCGACATGATTTCGGCTCATGTTAGTTGGACGGGCTTGTAATTATACGGGTACAATCTATTTTTTTTTTAAGTAGGCCGAACTGGGGAATAAACAAAGCCAAAAACTTCAAATAATCTATCACAAATTTTATTTAAGACGGACATTATCCGTCTTAAACTCAACACGGGTCAAATACATATCAAATCATCCCATGTGTTCCCTGAAAAATACGAAAAGTTTTGTGTTTATTACCACTATAAGGTTTTTTTACCCGTGTTAAACTTAAGACGAATAGTACCGTCTTAAGCAGTACTTGCTGAGAATCCATATGAACCACCATATGACTAATTTATTAGATAAGTTCAAAATAATTTTTTTATACATCTTCAATAAATTTATTAGATAAGCTCTAATAAATTTATCGAAGATGCAATTTTTTAATGGTTTTATGCTCGTAAGTTTTATGTACCACCATATGACTAATTTATTAGATAAGTTCAAAAGAATCCATATCTAATAAATTTCATATTTTTCTAAAATCAAATTAAAGAAGATAAGTTCAAAAGAATGTAATTTTTGTGGAGTTTAATATTTTTTCAGTTTAAGAATCATTTTTTCAAATTTTATTTTGATATGGGACATTATAGATCCATATTGTACTTCATGGATTAACGGTTAAATAATTTGTTGATGCATGCATTGAGCAACTAATGTTGATATTATACAAATTAGATTGATATCACTTAACTTATCTAATACGGAGTATTTATTAACTGACTGATTTTTAAATAATCTAACCAAAGTGGTGGGTTCTTATAAACTTATTTATTGAATTTTATTTTTTGCTTTAGTAAAACGGTGTAAGGTGAAATTATATAATTGAGTAATTTTTTGTTGATTGTAATTTTAAATTGTTAATTTTCAGAATTTTTGACATATCAATGTAATTTATTATCAATGTAAAATTTTAATTCATAATCTAGGATTAATACAAAGTTTCATGTTCAAATTATTGTATTCAAGCAAACTGATAAATAAAATGCGGAAAAAAGAATAAAGACAAAAAAACAAAAAAAGAAAAAGAAAACTAACAAGATGAGGTGGATCAGTGGTGGATTTAAATGTTCTTGTTTTTATAGAATGAAGATTTTGTCAAGTGCCCTTAATTTAATTTGTATGTTTTGAAATTAATAAGATACAATATGCTTAAAGATAGAAAATAGATTTATTACTTGATCAATATGAAAATTAAAATGCATATTTAATAAATTTGTTAAGAATTTGAAACATGTTTGAAAGGAAGATAACTTCTTTTTCGAAGGGTAGTTGGAAAATTTATAGAAAAAAAAAAGTAGATGAAAGAGTAAAACTTGTACATGAAACAACAATTACCATAAATCTATACATGAGATAATATGTTGGATACAAAATGAACAATTGTATAGATTCAAATGAGTTATTAAGATGGTTTATGATGGGTGGTTGCAGTTCTAGCAAGGGATCTCACTCCCATGCTAGAACTCTTTTCGAGTTTACTTTATTGTGTTACTCGTTCGCCCTCAACTACAAATCTTATAGTTCCACCTTTGGATGGTTACGTTCAATTGATTTTAAGCATTGACTGTAGTCTACTTCGCTATAGATTTTGGAGGATGCATTAGAAACTGAGGAGTATCTAAGCGCTGAAAATCGACGTTGCATGGAGAAGATTAAAGAGGTTATTTATGAAGCTGATGATGTAGTTGATGAGTTACATGTTGTTAATTACCTGAAGAAAAATGCCAAACCCACTTCAAAGGTTAAGTCTTTGTTTTCTAATACATCTGGACTGATTAAAGGGATCAGAAAGCAGTGTCAGGGTGCTGTTGACTTGAGTGTCGGGGCCTACCCTCCTCAAAGGAGTATCGAAAGAGAGGATACATATTCTCATGTGTATGCTCCTAATGTTATTGGGAGGGACGGCGATGTTGAGACTGTCGTCAATATGTTGATATGTTGTAATAATAGCATTGTTTCTATTATTGGAATGGGAGGGTTAGGAAAAACCACAGTCGCCCAACTAGTGTTTAACCATAAAAGGGCAGACAGTACTTTTACCAAGAAGATTTGGGTTTGTGTTGGGGAATGTTTCAAGTTTGAAGCTATTTGTGCTAAGATTCTAGAAACTGGGTATGTGTCGGAAAAGGATTTGAATGGTGATGGTGAATCTTGCATGCGTAAATTGTGTCAGTTGCTTCAGGGGACCAGGTTCCTTCTTGTTCTTGATGATGTGTGGTATGAGAATTCTGGCGATTTCTATAAACTTCGTCAACTTTTTGAAGGGGCGGAAGGGAGCCGGATTCTTGTTACAACCCGATTTAGAACCGTGAGCAAGATTGTAGGTGAGAGTCGTGTTCATGAATTAAAAGGTCTTTCAGAAGATGATTCATGGCGACTCTTTGAGTCGACTGCGTTTGAAGGAGGACAAGAAAGAGATTCCCAGATGGTTGAAGTTGGGAGGAACATTGCTGCAAAATGTGCTAATGTTCCTCTGGCCTTGAAGGTAACAGGTTCGCTTCTATATGGTCAGCATAGGCACAAGTGGCTCGCCTGTCAAGAGAATATAAGGGACAATACCTTGTATGATTCCTCTGGTCTTATTTCCAGCTTAAAACTAAGCTATTATCAACTCGAAACCCCCTTGAAATGTTGCTTTACTTTTTGTGCTTTGTTCCCCAAGGGTTTTCAAATTCGCAAGGATTTATTGCTTAGCCTTTGGATGGCACAAGGATACGTTCAGCAATTACCTTATGTTGCTGAAAGCATAGATGATGTTGCGGAGAAGTACTTTACGGGTTTGTTGGAGAGAGGCTTCTTGGAAGATGTAGAAAGGAATGCATATGGTGACGTCGTCTCTTGTAGAATCCATGACTTGATGCATGTTCTCGCTCAACAGTTGGCAGGGGAGGGACTTGGTGTCGTGAAAAGCTTGGCAAACATCTCACCAAAGGCTCATCATGTTTTTCATGATGCAGAACATAACAAAGAGGCGTCTTTTGGTAAGACGAACATTCGAACTTATCTTCAATCTGGTTTCCCTGGCCAGTTCTCAGTGGATACATTGGTGACAAACTGCAAGTCCCTGAGGGCGTTGGGTTTGCATAATCTAGATGACCGTAGTTTAGTAGATTCCATTGGCAAACTGATTCATCTAAGATATCTTGATCTCTCTAGAAACAAAAACCTTCAGGCGCTACCCAGATCATTTACAGAACTGTGCTATCTGGAGACACTTGTTCTAAGAGGTTGCTCAAAATTGAAAGAGTTACCGAGTAACTTGAAAAAACTGACGTGTCTAAGGTGCTTGGATATATTTGGTTGCGAGTTGCTGATCCGAATGCCTTCAAACATGAATATTTTGACCAGGCTTCGCACTCTAACTTTATTTGTAATGGATGGAGGAGATTCAAGTGGCAAGCTGGAAGACCTATCAGCACTCCACGACCTTAAAGGTTGCATTGAGATCTTGATCCCTGCAAAGTATGCAGCTGAAGGGAAAAATAAATTTCAAGGAAAGTGTTTACGGGAAATGGATAATCTCAAAGCAGTAAGCTTACACTTCCAAGAAAATGATACTGTGGATAGGGACTCAACTTTGTTGGAAACGCTGCAGCCACATGAAAACCTCCAAGGGTTAACATTGAAGGGCTACCACGGCTCGGCAGTTCATTGGGCAGCCTCTATTGTAAATTTGGTAACGCTTGAGCTTATATCTTGTGATGGTTTAAAGCATCTTTCATTTCTCAGTAAACTAGTGTCTCTGAAATCCCTCGTACTTCATAATTTGATAAATTTGGAGTATATGGAAGATGCAAGCAGCGTCAGTGCGTCATGGCTACATGAATCAAAATTCCTCCCTTCACTCGAGTATCTGGACATTTCCAAAATGTCTAGCTTAGAAAAATGGTGGGGAAAGGTCGATTTGCTAGAAGGTGGCGTTGCTGACTGCTTCAAGAGCAGGCATTCAGCATTTCTGCGCCTTTCTCACCTGCGTATCGAGAGTTGTCTCAAGTTGTCATCATTCCCTCCCTGTCCAAAAGTGGACAAGTTGTATTTGACAGGGTTAAATGCAACACTATCATTGTTCGATTTGTGCCCGAAAGGTCATCTCTGGGTAACGGAGTTGGAAGTAGATGATATTGGGTATCTAAAATCATTGGCAATGAGCAATGAGAAAGTCCACACCTACACCAACCTGCAAAAGCTAAAGATTGTAGGTTACTCCAAGCCGAGCAGCCACACCACCACGGAGGAGATCGGAGTTGGGAATATCAAAGGGGACAGCGAGGATGATGAACCTTGGAAATTGCTTCATAAGAGTCTTCTGACCTTGGAAGTAGATTCGTTGGAGAAGATGGTGAATCTTCCAGAGGGAATGCAGTACCTGACTGCCCTGCAACACCTGACCATAAAACATTGTAATAATCTGAAAGTGATACCAGAATGGATAAGCTGCTTGGCATCTCTTGAATCCCTTCGCATCATATCTTGCACCGGCCTTAAATTACTTCCAGAATCCATGCGGAAACTCATATCCCTCCGCAGTCTTGAGATACAAGGCCACACATACCTCCAGAAAAGATGTCAACCCATTCATGGGGAGGACTGGCCCAAAATCCAGCACATCCGTTCCATCAGTGTTCAGCAGAGCTTGTAGTTTGGGTCAATATGGCTGGTTTTCGATTGGATCATGTCCGAATTTGGATTTCGTTAGGTCAACATCACCGAACCTTTCGGTCGAGTCATTCAAGTTTGGGTAGAACAAATCAGGTTATATCATTTAGATTTTCGTTCAACAATTTTTTCAGTTTTGTTTGGTTAGATTTTAAGCGGGTTGGGTCAACTTTTGCCTCTAAACATGGCAAACGGTCATTGGGGTCAAGTCAATTCGGGTGTCATTGTTATGGGTACGTGTTAGTACGGGTTATTTATTCTTGGGGCGGGTTGTTATGAGACAATCTGGTGTCAAGATTTTAGTTCCAAAGCGTCCGTTTCAAATCTGATTATTTTTCGGTAGGTTGATTATTTTTCAGGTCAACTTCTGGCACTTGTGTTCATTCATAGTCCCATTAAGTGCTGCAAGTTCCTTCGTTATTTCGTAAAATTTGAACATGAATTATCAGAAGCTCTGTTTATCTTCCTGCAGTCGTCCAAAGTGTGGCTTATTCACAGTTCATACATGAAAGGGTGCAAAACTGTAATAAGCCACACTCCGGATGACAGCAGGAAGGTGCAGAACTGTAGTACTTCTTCCTTGTTATATTGTATTGAGCTTTATTCACATTTCAGGAATATCAATGTAATAATGTAATGAACTTCCTCTGTTTCCGTATTTTATGCTTAAAGTACCGATAGTTCTACTTCTTAGTTGTATCAATTCGAGTATGAACTAAATATGAACGATGATGCCAAGAAAGTATCTCAACCAGAAGCTTAAGTTGTTGGTTGAAGTCTCACTATCGGTTTTATATTTTAACACGTCTCCTTACACAAATGTGCCCCGCATATGAATGCCCATTGGGTTTGACCTTTTTGTCACACGGGCTCTGATACCTTATCTAAAAAAACCATGTGAACGACGGAGTAAAAGTTTAAGTTGATAGTTGGAGTCCCATGACCAATGTGAAACAAAAGAAATTCGTGGATGGTGTGATGGGCTAGGTAGAACGGATACTCCTCCTACTTAGCCGTCCCGTATTGGACATCGTGTCGGACACACGGACACCTATAAATAAAGTTTGAGAGGTTGAAAGATTAAAAGAGATTGATTAGAAGATGATTTTGGGTGGGAAATGAGAATAAATTATAGTCAAAGTCAAATTTTACCTTCAATTATTTATACTAATACAAAAAAAGATCATAGTCAAAAAAAGAATAAATTATAGTCAAAGTCAAATTTTACTGTATTGGACATCGTGTCGGACACACGGACACCTATAAATAAAGTATGAGAGGTTGAAAGATTAAAAGAGATTGATTAGAAGTATTTAATATCAAATACTAATACAAAAATAAAATTGTACATTATTTATAACTATAAAATATATAATTATTATTTTTAAATGCCGTGTCCCGTGTCCTAAATTTCACGAGATGTCGTATCACGTGTCCGTGTCCGTTTTGGTGCTATAATGGCAAATCAAAGTTTAGAGGCCTTAATATTTGTTGAATTACGAGTACATTTTTTTCGTATGATATGGAACCATCTATATCAGTGAGCCTCTTTTTGAATACGACAACTACGACGATGACAACAAAAACAAAATTAAACATCGGAAAAGAAAAGAAAAAACTTGTCTAAAACAAGAGTAGGCCAATTCTATGACCAAGCATTATTTGTAGATCGCAATAATTTGTGATAGACCAGTCTGGTAAGAATTGCTTCTGGATGGTTTAGTCAAGCTTGATCTAAAAAAGGATGCACGATACTGACGAATGACAGTGTCTATCTTTTCAAGGATCTTGCTCTGGCGTTCCACCAGGTTACCCCGATGTAGCGTTTTTGAATTCAACTCTTAAGACGAGCTTGAGTACTGACTGGCAAACCGGTATGTAAGCTCAGATTTAAGGTTTAAGCTGCTCAATTCATCCAACGTGCAGCTTTTCTGGGTATTCCCCAAGACAAAAACATTTAATGTCTGGAGTGCAGTCATCTTACGTAGCCCAACTGGCATGCCCGTCAATTTCTCGCAGCCATCTAGATACAGGTGTCTCAGGCTACTTAATCTGCTAAAATGCCTCGGTAATTTTACAAGCTCTTTACAGAAGGTGAGATCAATGACCTGTAGTTCTGTTAAAGTGGTAATGGAATCAGGAAGTTTAGTGAAATCATTAAGGGACAGATTGAGGTACCTGAGGTGCTTGAGTAAAGCTATGGAGGCTGGCACGACAGTGATATTCGAGGAATTAAGGTCTAGTGCTCGCAAGTGGCTCATGCTTAAGAACAGCTGATCACAGATTTGTTTTGTGAGACGTATTGTTGATCCTTGTGCTTTTAGAAATGAACGTAACTGTGGAGGAAGCGAGGTTATCCAAT
The DNA here is from genome assembly GCA_022085475.1 of Heliosperma pusillum. Taxonomy (NCBI): domain Eukaryota; kingdom Viridiplantae; phylum Streptophyta; class Magnoliopsida; order Caryophyllales; family Caryophyllaceae; genus Heliosperma; species Heliosperma pusillum. Next base: position 32,170 of record JAIUZE010045408.1, on the reverse strand, counting down.
CTTTGAGCAACGAGCTAGAAGAAGAGTCTGAGGAACCTGAGCAAGCATTCACCTGGCTTGAATTACTACTGATGAAAAGATGGTAGACTCCGTTGCAATTACAGTGTTCAATGCACAAAACAGAACCATCCTCGGCGCAATTGAAATTGACAGCCAACATTTCATTTGCTGCAATAGACTTTGCCAGATCAAAATCCGCTTTGGGGTTTCGGAAAAAGGACCAATCTTTCAAAGCCCCGTAGTAGTCCTCAGAAACGTCTTCCAAAGTTTGATTTTCGTCATCTAAAGCTGGTTGTTGGATGTAGCCCTGTGCAATCCAGAGATGAATTAGCTGATGCATTTCAATGCTAGCATTCTGCTGAATCAAGAATGCGGAATAAGCAAAACATCTTTTCAGGGGGGATGGTAGCAGGCGAAAAGCTAGCTCAGAACTAGAGGTAAACGGAGTATAGACTTCTCTCAGACACAAGAAGTCAGCATTCGTCAACGCCTTCCATTTCCTCTTATCCTCACCGTTAACAAGGGATGCGAGGTCCGTGATTGTTCTGGGCATGTTATTAGTCCTCTTCGTTATATCCCAGCTAAGGTCCAGGAGCTCCAGATTTTTGTTGTCGAAGAATGCCACTTTCTTGAACAGTGTCCATGCATCGTCATCTGAAAGGGCCCGTAACTCATATGAGGTAGTTGAAATTTTGTCATAACTGGCAGTTGCGAGTTGTTTGGAACGAGTTGTTATGACAATCTTAATTGTAGATGAGCCAGCAAACATGGAGGAGTCTCTGATACGGACCAATGTGTCCTTATCCAGACTTCTAATATCATCCAAAACCAGTAGTAACTTCTTCTCTCGAATTGCATCTTCATGTGTGGTGTCCGATTGTCCCTCTCCTATATGTTCGGTGAGTGCTAGCGCTTGTATCTGTGCAGAAACTGCCCCGGAAACTTTTGATATGACAGACGTCGGGTTGAGCTCATTGCCGACCCATACCCAGAAACAATGATCAAAGAAGCCTGGGGAAGGCACTGCCACAAGTTGGGCAACACTGGTTTTACCCAAACCCTCCATTCCGTAAATGAGCACAGCTGAAAAGAGGTCGCTAACAACCAAACGATTGATTGCGTTCCTTTCAGAAGCCCTCCCTACAACTGATGCGGCAGAGAGCATAGACTGAGTTTCTTCGTTATCCCTTCTGGGCTCCAGAATCGAGGTGGTGGGGAGTGATACATTGTTATCAACTTGATTCTCGAATGTCCCCTTCATGTCCCTGATTTTACTGGCACTCCAACGGTAATTAAAGAAAGAGTCCACAACGCGATGTACTCTGTGGCCTAACAACGAAGTGTTAGAGCCACAAGTGCGTCCCCTAGCAGCGTAGATTATGTCGACAAAATGCTCAATGTCATAGAGAGCTACTTTAAGCTTTGTAACCCGATCAGAAAAGGTAGCATCCATAAGACTCGCAGTCGTGGAGACGACTGGACAATCCACAAATGTGTCTCGGAGGGACTCGATCGCTTCTTTTAAAGCTGCAACTTCTCTCTGAAAACGCTTGTCCGCAGATTGCTCTTGAAGAGTAAGCATCAGTAAGTCTACCCTGTGCATTATACTTTCCACCATTTCCGCCGCTAACTCCATTTTTTTTCCCTGCTTACTTTTCTCTACAACCTTGGTGTGAGTGTGTACAGTGTCCTTGTCCCCTGCCACTGCATATGCTGATATGCATCCACATTCACCAGTCAACTGTCAACGCCTCAACTGGGTCTTACAATATTACATTTACATTCTGAGTCTTTCTTTACTAATAACATTGTTAGATGCCCATTTCCCTGCCACCTTCTTCGCTTAAACTCATGTGTTTCTTAGCTGGCCCTTTACTTCAAATCTTCGGTCAACTAAAACTAACTAATATACCGTCCGTTTCTATAATTTTTTATACATTTTTTATACCCATGACCACTTAGATCAACTGACAAGGGGTGGTTCTAGCTTTAACCAGAGGTCTCGTGTTCGAAGGGAATGCAGTAGTGTTAAAACTCATGAGGGAGAACTTTACCGCGCTAGTGGTCCTACCCGGATTCGGATTAAACCGAATGGTATACACCAAAAACTAAGAATAAAGAAGGTAAAACAAATAATTAAGGCGGAAAGAGCATGTGTTACCCACGCCTAGCAACATTTGTCCGACTCGATTGACCCGACCCGAAAAGACTGGCTAGAGGTCCGAAGTTGACCCCCACTTAGCACCTGACTCGATTGACCCGGCCAAAAAAGGCTAGCCTGCCTCATGAAGTTGACCCGAACTAACCCCTCGAATGTATATCGAGTTGACTAGAACATGAACGAGTATAGTTGACCCCATCCGAAATTACCTGATTCAAAACCACCTGGCTCGCAAATGACTGACAAAATATAACTCGAATTGACCCCAAATGACTTATAATGAGTAATTTGAAATCATACCTAATATTATTTACATTAGAATAAATAATCAATTATGAAAACTAAATTATAAAAAGGTAATAATTAAGTAATCATGACCTCATAATGACTCAATCGAAATAACCTGACCAACATACCCGAGATAGACAAGAAATCCAAAATAACTTGACTCGACTCGAAATAACTATAATATGACACTCCCAAACCGACCCGGCCCAACTCGAAGTGATCTATCCCAAACCCAGAGTGACTAACTCGATTATTAGGTCTAGTTATAACTAGTGTCCCTTCTACTTAAGCCTAACAAAGACATGTCAAATTCTCGTAAACCCGATCCGTTTTTTTCAGATCCAAAAATCTCAACTTGTTCAACCCTAACCTGAAATGGCATGTTAACTTCAGGTCGAAACACCGCCCAAACGAATCGACCTGTAAGATTATACATAAACCAAGAATTTTGTTTTCCATATGTTTTCTGTTTAGTTTACTAATGTGCGGGCACTCCTTTTGAACAAATAACATTGACTGGCCATAACTTTTTAGCACAAATAAATTTCACAAAGTCTTACTTGCGACGGAGCATCCGTCACAAGCTTGTGACGGGTTGAGCCCTCCTCACAAAGAACAAGTGAGTCATATTCACGTAAATTAAAAATCATATTCTCACAATAAAACTTGCATAAATTACACTATTAATATAGTATTCACACAATATGACAAACATATTCACAAATTGGTTATACGGAAGAATAACGATTGAGTTAATTATAGATATTCATTTAATAAAAGATACATATTCACACAAGGTAACATATGAATATGTCAATTATATGATGTGAATATGCGAGTAAAATTAAACTAGACACTAAAATATATCAAATGTGATATCTAATTATAGACAAATAAAAATTACGAATATTGATATAATTTTTATAATTTTCCAGTTTATAATATTTATATTTTATAAGTTTTGAAAAAACTAGATAAAGTGGGAGTATGGAGTATTATACACATGAGTGTGTGGTATAAGAATTGTCTCAAAACCGTGCATGAAAGTCATAACAAATCAAACCTTAAAAAGAAAAGGTACCTTTGAAAGACACGGGAAAAAGGATTATACATCGGAGGTACTACCTCAGAGTAGTATCATTTTGAGTTTTTGTGCATTTTTTTCGAGCTTTTTAAAGTTTATAAATTAAATTTTACATCTTATATATGATGTTTTTTGAGTTTTATTTTAATTTTTTTGAGCTTAATGTTCAAATTAATAAATGCAAAAACTTTATAGTAAAACTATACTATACTCAAAAACTTTATTGTAAAGCTCAAAAACTAAATTCTATGTGGTAGTACATCAGATGTACAATCCACTTACTGGAAAGACACGGAGTAATATAATTATATAGCATGGAGTATAGGGATACCATGGTCAGTTTTAATTTGCACACGAGGTTATAGATGTACTTAGTAATGAAAAGGTAAATAAATATTAAAATATACCCTATAATATGATAATATTAGATTTAATGCCCGTGCGATGAACGGGTCACTTTGTAATATCCTATGATATATGATCCAATAATACTCTGACAACAAATAAACTTAAAAGAATAAGATAGAAAATTAATAACGTTTGTTATATGACCTTGGTGACTTTTGGCACCACTAAAATAACTAATGCCTTGTTCTTCTCGGCTGAGAGAAGGTAGACTAAATTGAATGAAGTTGAGCTTAATTGAACTGAACTAAATGAAGTTGAGGCGAACTAAATGAAGTTAACGTAAAGCCCTGTTTTTTTCGGCTCAAAGGAGCTGAACTGAACTGGACTGAGTGAAGCTGGACTAAACTAAATGGATTTGAGTTGAACGGAATGAAGTTGAAGTAAGGGTTAATTTAGGAAGAGATGAGCTGAATTGAGCTCACTTTAGTTGAATGAATCTGAACTAAAATGAGTAGAGTTATGCTGAACTTAATGAGCTGAAATTAAGGTAGAAAGAACAGTGTGTAAGAGTTAGTTTGTGAAGAGATGAGTTGAATGAAACTGAATGAATCAAAACTGAACTAAATAGAGTTGAGCTAAACTGAAATGAGCTGAAATTAAGCCGGAAAAAACATGGCCTAATTAACTCAGTTAGTTGATTTTACGCATTTGCCATAATTATTAAACTTCATCGTTACATTCAAAATTACGTTTTTAATCAACCTTACTTCACAAGTCCAAACTTGATTGTAAATGGATGAACCGAAGGGCATTAATTAACCTAAAATTTCGACTTCAAATTTATAGGACAATAAAAACATTAAAGTGTAACTCTTACTTAGGAGTTTATAAAATAGTAATTTTTTTTTCCTAAAACATCTCATTATGAATGTGATTTTGAAAAAAAAAATCATTGATTTCGAAACTTTACCCGAAGATCTCATCAGTCAAAGTTTATTCTGTCAAAAGACTTTGGCTGATCATAATTACTGTCTTCTAAAATCGTAGCTAAGTGTTATTGCCACTCCAAAGTTTTTTCCGCAAAAAAGGGTACAAGTGAGAAAAGTACAAAAGTTGAGGGGTACAATAAGTGAGCTTGTTTTTATTTTGATTTTGACATAGTTTTGAATTTGCTTTTCATTTAGACTAGCTTTTTCTTTCTTTTTTTCATAATAAAAATGGTAATTATTCATATTAAACTCTTGACGTGTCAATGGGGTATAATAATGGGACATAAGATTGAGCACAAAATGGGACAGGGATTACACTCTTGGCATAAAGACGATTTTATTAGCTTCTAATTGGATCTTGACACCCATTTCAGACCCACGAATAGGGGTGAGTGAGAATTGTTTTTTTCTTTGTTTGCACTAAATAAATATAATACGAATACAAAATTAATTGAAAATAAACATTTGTATAATAAGCAATACGAATACTAAATTATTATATACGTACAAGAGATAATCAAAGAAGACCAAAAATAATAACTAAAAATGCACACATAAGAGATGGCTAATGATAAATTCATAGCCGTTTTCACAAATACCACTCGAGTTGTGATTGAATGAATGGTAAAATACCCATATAATTAGCTTGTATTTGAGTAGCATTAAACAAAACGATAGTGGCATTATCAACGCCGATAAGAAACACTGATATGGAGTACCATATTCGTAATTAAGCTCTGCATCTCTACTCCTTCACCTGCATCCACTTGACACCACCCTTGCTAAACGCACCACATCTCTCTCGAGTTCGCTCGAACCACAAAATTAAATCCTTTGGTTGTCGAATTTGACCGCTCGACTTGCATATTTTAAACAATGGTGTATCAGTACTCACATCCTCCATAAATGAACAAGTTCGCCTAGAGCATGGCGACACTCCCTGAATCTGTAATCTACATATGAATACTTAGCAGACTCAGAGAGTGCTGCCAACCCATACAGCATCGGTCACTTAACTACCTTTATCTTGCTTTTGAAGGTCAGCTCTTCCCATGAACTGCCTTTGTCTGTCCTACCAAGTGTTACTGTAGCATCATCAACAGCGAATTGCGACTGCATTGCTTCTGACGTTCTCTCTGCATTGTTAGCCAGTCCGTATCGCCAAGATTTATGAAGTAAGACCTGTGCATGGGGTTTGATTTTGGATCTGTCATCACCCCCTTCTCTGCATCTCTCCATGAGTTGAGGACACTCCATGATTTCAAGTTTATCTAATCCCAACAAGCAGTTGCGGCCTTGTGGCAGTCTAGTCAGATTCGGACACGCCTCAAGCCGAAGGTGCCTAAGTGAATGCATTTGATCTATCCATTCAGGTAAAGCGGTCAAGTCATTGCATCTTTCAATATGAAATTTTTGCACTGTTGTGATCATCTTCAAACCCTCGGGAAAGGTTTTCATTTTTGAGATTCCCCTGAAGATTAGGACCCGAAGTTTCCTGACGGGAGCCCACGTGAAACCGCGGACATCATCCCAAAAGTTGAGTTTGTTGCAGTGTGATATCTCCAACCTTTCAAGCGATTTTAGCTGGGGCATACCATTGGCTACTGATGTTAGTTCATCACAGTTATCGATTACAAGACTCTGAATGTTTTCATCCCAAACTGTTGGGAAACTCTGCATCTTAGGGCAGGCCTTGACGTGCAGAGTCTTGAGTTTTTTAAGCTTTTGGAGCAGCCCGTATGACAGCGCTCTTGAGGATTGGTCATATGAGAAATCAGTTAGTGTTTCATGAACATTTGAAGCATTGCATGAAGGAGACGATGGAGTTGCTTGAGCTCCTACTACTGTCACTGAGACAACCTCCAGAAGTTTCTGATTAACATCTTGGAAATCTACTTCTTCAACCTGGTTAAATACGGGCATTGATGTCAGCTTTGGGCAGTTCCAAATCCTCAACGTCGAGAGTTGAGGTAAGGACGGCAACCCGTGTTTCTCCGTCACCATTGCTCCTTTCCACCATCCCTTCAAGCTATAGAAACTGTGAAGGGTGAGTTCTTTGAGGGATTTGAACAATGATACTTGGGTCGGTTTGTCTACAGGATCATAAAAAGCATCCACCATGTACTCCACCCCTTCCATATTTCTCAAAGTGAGGGATTTCAGGGACTCGAGTTGCCCAAATGGTGGAAGTTGTTTGCATTCTTTACAGCCTTCTATGCTGACAATGACTAGATGTGGAAGCACACGAGCGAGTGTACCCTTCTTCGCCCAACTTGGGAAATCCCTCCCTGTATATCCTTCTATGCATAATACTTTCAGACCACTTGGAGGATGGAGGCTCTCCAGAAAAGCTTCGTAGTAGTGACAAGTGCCGGTATCATCGAGGGTTCCTAATCTCCACTCGACCTTCAAGTCGGTGAGATTGCACTTGTCCTTTAAGTTGGCTGATGGAGCATTTTTCACGACTTCCTTCCATTGACCCGAGAGTTCAATCTTTAGTCTTCCTCTCAAACTATTGAGATTTTTCAAAACTCTTATTCCACCACTATCCTTATTAGCTTCACTGGGTTGGCACACGACAAATCGGTTGAGACTCTGAAGAGAAACAAGCTTCTCCAATCCCACGGGCATATATGTCAAACTGTCGCACTCCTCAATCTCCAGACACCTTAACAAAGCCAACCGTCCCATACTCCGGGGCAACCTTTTAAGCTGCTGACACAAATTAAGGTTTAGCACTTCAAGGTTGCGTAACTTTGTGATTGACTCGGGAAGTGCTACCAAAGAGTAATTCTTGGAAAGATCAAGAAATCGCAAGTGGATCAAATCACCTACATTGTCGGGCAAGACATCTATACCACAATCATCTAAGTTTAACGTTCGTAGTCGTTTAAACCGAGATACCATCATTTGGCAGATTGTCCGACTTAGTTTTACCCCGCATTTTGAGTCCTTGTGGCACAGCAAAGTGCGAAGTTTCTGTGCTGTAAACAGAGCATCTGGAAATATCCCGTTGAACTTAATAGAGACGTGGAGAGTTCTGTTATTAAATTTGGTGTTACCTGAGGCTACAATATATCCTCCTTCGGCTTCATTTTGTGCAAGGTGATGAAACATTTTGCGCATTTTGCAAGTTTTGATATCACCCAGTGCATCTAACTTTACGGGTTCAAAAAAAGACATCCTTTGTAAAATTTGAAATTGTATCTCCCCAATATCCTCTAAACTGCTACTACTGTTATTCTCAGGCTTCAAAAATCCCTGAGCCATCCACATCTGAATCAAAGACTGCTTGCTGAATTCGTAGTCTCTTGGAAACAAAGAACAGTAGGTAACACAATGTTTCAAATGTGGATTGAGTTTATCATAGCTGGGCCTCAACACATTAAGAAGACGCCTCTTCTGATGGCGGGTAAACATATCCATGATGTCCAAGTTTTCATCTCGGAATTGACGCCAATTGTTGTTCTGGCTGAACTGATTTGCTGCCAATCTTAAAATCAAAGGAAACTTTTCGCACCTGCGAACAATTTCTTTTCCAATCTGCTCGTGTTCTTGTCCCTGATTCACAGAAAAGGCACACCTTTTGAAGAGCAACCAGCCGTCGTCATTAGAAAGGGCTTCCAAGGTGTAGATGTTGCCCACATCTGCAACTGTCATTCCAACATTTTGGCAGCGAGTTGTTATCACAATTCTACTTCCAGGGGATCCTGTTTCCAACAATGCTCTCAAAGAATCCCATACAATTTTATCATTGGTACTCAAATTATCTAGAACAAGTAAATATCTCTTCCCACTAATTTCGTCTAAAAGTTGGTCGCGTGGTGGTTTAAGAGATGGCTCAGAACTATCCTTCCCTCCTGTCGCAGACTCGATTATTCTTGTCAATATTTCTGGAAAACTCAACAAATCTGAGACACATGCCCATATTATTCTATGATCAAAGTGGATTTTAACGTTAATATCATTGCACACTGATTGAGCCAAAGTAGTCTTTCCCGATCCAGGCACACCCACAATGGCAATCGCAGAGATGTTCCTCATATTAGTACCGGGCTGGGACAAGGGTAAAGATACAATAATGCCTGTATTAATAAGAGGGTGGGAGAAAGAAACTTGCAACAGTGTGATGATGTGTTTCTTCTCAACGGCCCTGCCAACAACTCCTTCAGGTACTTGGACACAAGTTTGCTTGACAACATTTCTTTCCTCATTGGAACCAATTCTGGGAATCTGGCCTAAGATGTCAACCAAGTTCTGGCGTATCTCACTGACAGCCCTCACATCAGAAGAAAGGGCAAGACGATAGGCAGACGAGACTAGAAGACGCGTTTTTGTGATCAATTTGTGGTCCGCATTAGGACCAAAGGCGTTCTTCTGGTATCTGATCTCATCCACCAGATCATCTGCTTCTAGAAGCACACCCCCCAACTTCTCGAGCCAACCACGCACCGCAAGGCTGCTTGATTGTTTCTTTTCTGCATCAGGAAGCACGTCTCTAATGCCTCTGACACTTTTCCCAACCTCTTGCAGCTCTTTTTTCAGCTCCTTCATCGACTTCATTTCACCAAAAACATCAAACCTGGAATCCCATATCCTGGACATTTCAGGCGATTCCAGAGTTTCAAGCAGGTCATTTGCAAAGTTGGAAACGATTGCTGCTGCCATTTTTTTTCTCTTTTTTTTAGTTGGTCTGCTAAATCTGAATTTTTTGTAATTCCGGTGTTGAAGCCACCTTATCCAAGTGAACAAGATAACAGCTTTTCCACGTTTGAGTTTCTCAGCACGTGCCCTTGTTTCTTAATTAGTCAACTTCCTTGGCATAAAATATGCTTAGATCCACAAAAGTCGCTCCAAGTCAACTATCACTGATTTTAATATACAAGGTTGTAGCCTAGCAGGATGAGCCCTGCTCCTGCTGTATAATCAAATAATACACTCCAGGCATAAAATATGCTTAGATCCATTTACAATGTCTAGCTGCATGTGCTGACTGCTGAGGAAGGATGTACCCTGGCTGGATGAGCCCTGCAAGCTGAATAAACAATCTTGACTCGTCGACTTTGCCCGTGGTTTGACGAGCTCAATTCTGCACTTCCACATGTTCATCTCGTCAAGTTGACACAGTTGTATGACTTGTATCGGAGGACGACTACAGCAAAAATAATGGAAAAAGATTAAATTTTCGTTCTCTTCAACGGATTGAACATAATTACATGGGATGTTGAAGAAGATGGCTAAATTTATCCACACAAAATTTGGTATCATCCTCATTCGATTCAAAACTCTTCATACAATGAGTAAAGACCACCGTCTCGTCTATGAGATTTTAGGGCCCTGTACGAGAGAGTATAATGGGACACGAGTTAGAGCCGTCACTGAGATTTGGAAGGCCTTATTTGATCGTTGAAGTTAAACGAAGATGATAAAGTACTCACTATATTTTAGCCAACTGTTATCATTTTTATTTTGCACGTTTGTCGATATTCATTTCATTTCGTTAATATATTTACCTACATATTTGTAAAAATTATAAAATTTTGATATTCTTATTGTACATGACAAATCAAACTAGACTATTTTTATGTTCTATAGTGGAAACAACATTTCTAAATAGTGCCAAAAAAGAAACTGATAAATATTGACCGCAACTAGAGAAATAATAAAGGTATGTTTTTTTATATTAATTGCTCAAGTAGTACAGTATTAACAAAATTAAGAATTTATATACTCCGTATTATATTATATATACACAATAAAAAGATGAAACCAAAATTTAATATTGAGAAAGAAAAAACACTAAGGGCTCACTTGGAATGACAAACGGCTGACGTAGGAATTGAAGGCGGGTCTTGGAGGTAGAATTTCAAGTACTTACCAGTTACCACTACGCCTTCAACATGCATTGTAATTTTACGTGCATCGATAAATATTTATTTCAATTAATCCAACATAATTGGGCCCCAAATTTTGGGGGCCTAGTGCAGCCGCGCAGGTTGTACACCCTCTGGGCCGGGCCTGACCACCGTTCCCGCTTGTCACTAATCATTCAAACTTAAAATTCATTACCTTTGAAACAGATAGAGAGGTATAGCTTATAAGACACGGCACCATATTGAATCACTGATGAGCAGAAAGAAGAGCAAAGGGAGTGGAGAAGTGAATGTCACCAAAACCTTCTTAAATAGAGAAGAATGAATACAGAATAGAAGTATCTAACTACATTATCTCATAAACTGTGCACTGCTTCTGTAATTGATTTTCCCAAAAATGGTAGTAATTCATAAATTGGTGGAATGGAAGGCTAATAAGTGTTCTTGACAAAGCAGGAAACTTGTAGGACTCCGCTTTTGGCTCGGTATAATAAGGCTAAAGTTCAAGCTTAGGTCCAGCTAGTTGACTCATCATAATTGCCAAATCCATTCCTTGCACCATTGTAGGGACTGCAACATCATAAGGACAATCTTTTGTAAACCCAGCTTTGCCAGACTTCTGCACTTTCTTGATGCATCTCTTGAACTTCTCGTGGCATTTTACACTCGTCATACCTGAAAACTCAAAACTCGTCAGCAATTTGCTAAATATTAGCCTGACATCTCAAATCCCATATTATAATTGGTAAGTGAAAGAGCACAAAAACAGAGAGAAGTGAAGTCTGGAAAACAACAGTAATTTAAGACCATGTTGTCACAAATGTTCCGAAAACAGTCCCTTTGTGATCTTAATGTGGGGGGTACGGTTATGTACATCCAATCCCCCTTTACCTCGTCATACGTACAAGGTATTGTGAGTTTATGTCACTCGGCAAACATACTCAGCTCCAACCACTATACCCCTATCCTAACCGAACTCATATTAAGGAAAGAAAATTCCAATAGAAATTGCCCACGGCTCAACCAAAAAAAAAAACATAATTATGCAGAAAGGGCGTAGCGTTAATATGATGGCAATCGTAGCCACAAAGAAGACATAGGACCTGAAACATAGAAGATGGTGAACATGTAACTATTTCCTCATTACTTAAAGGGTTTTTCTGTAACATATGACTTTTAATTCTTTTTTTTGTTTACCTCTCCTTATCTCTTTGTTTTGTTGCCAAAAACTACCATATGACTATATGAGTGCTTCTGATCACTTTAAATCAATATTCCGACATTAAATCGCTAGAATCTGACTTTGATTTTTGGCTTTGAAAAACACCACCAAAATTCCTATATTCTGGAAACAAAATTTGGAGAAACAAAGGGAATTGAAATCAGAGCACAAAAAAAATGTTATTTTGGGAAAAAAAAAGGCAGTTTTTGGCAAAGTAGAAGCAAGTCAATTCCCGAAATTCAACTTCACAACTATCAAGACTCGAGTTAAAGTCATTTTAGAATACAGATGCCCTACATTACACAAAACTGAGTCCGAGTATATAGCAGAAAGCCAAATAAGGTGTGTTTTTTCACGTAAAGTCAACTTAAATTTCATTTCAGATTGCTCATTTCAAGTCAAAACAAATCGTGTACAGCTTAGCTTGTTATCAATATCTACCTATAATTTATGAAAGCTTTTGCGTCACTGATGTATATGGTCCTGAAATTTATGGAAGTTTTTGTGTCATACCTGAAAACTCAAAACGTGTCACCAATTTTTACTTCAGTAGCACCTATATGGCTATCTATTACCCTAAAATCTCAAATCCCAGATGATAATTGATAAGTGAAAGGACAAAAAAAAATAGACAGAAGTGTAGTCTGGAAAACAGTAAAGTAATTTTAAGAAACTCCACCTTCACCCACAATACCCCTATCCGACATAACTCGCAAAAAGAAAAAAAAAATACAAAGAGAAATTAATTACCAACAGCTCAACCAAATTAAAAAAAAACATAGTTTGCACAAAGACATTGGACCTGAAACATAGAAGATGCTCAACATGGAACTATTTCCTCATTGAATCAAAGGGATTTCTGTCACATTAGACCTTTAATGAATTTTTTCTAATACCTTATATTTCTATTTTGTTGCCAAAAACTATCAAATGAGTGCTTCTGATCACTTTAAATCAATATTCCAACATTAATCTGACTTTAATTTTTGTTATTGAAAAACATTACCAATTTGAAAAACGATATTTATGATCAAAGTTGTCGAAGTTTGACTCCCAAAAAGTGAATGTTACCTTTAATTTGAATGAGAGGGAGCATAAATGATCTTATAAAAAAAGGCAGCAGGTGCACGACGGCGTCCCCTCAAAGCGAGGGTCCGGGGAAGGGTCTCACCATATAAAAGTGTAATAGGGGCAAGCCTTCCCTTGCCATTTTGGCAAGAGGCCGCTCCAAGGACTTGAACCCGTGACCTACAGCAACAGCTTAACCGGCGCGCTAAGGCTCCCCTTCATATATGGTCTAATACTTAAATTTATTGATCCAACATTGGAAGGGGTTATATTGATATCCTAAAAAGTTGATTATATTTAGTCCAAGGCAATTTAATTGAAGGTAATAAATAGCGCCTAAAGTAGGTAGGTCACATTAGCCGACCGCTTCTCTCAAAGCCAATCAAATTGATTTAACCTTCCTCAAATAACAAATTGGAGTCTTGCAATATGTCTTGTTAGAGCAATAATAATAGTGGTACTTCTTAAGGTTGTCACCAAGAACACAATGTAAAGTTCATCTATTGCTAGGGGTGATAATGAGACGAGACAGCTCGCGAGCAGCTCGAGATCGGCTCGGTCAAAGCTCGGTCAAAGCTCGGCTCGTGCAGGCTCGGCTCGGGCTCGAACTCGGCTCGAGAGCTTAACGAGTCAAGCCGAGCAAACACTGGCTCGGCTCGAAAAGCTCGCGAGCAGCTCGGACTTGTGAAATTATATAAGATATTGCTCTTATTTTATAAAAATATTTTATCACGGTTATACCTCTGTATTACATATATCAAATGTCTCATTTTTTTCCAAATATTTTTACATATAAACTTTGCGCATTGTTATTGAAAGTATCGGAAGAAGAAAAAAAAATCAGAAAATCAACAAATATATAGGCTCGATTTGAGCTCGAGTTTGGCTCGAGCTCGCGTTAAAGCTCGCAAGCTTTTTCACGAGCACATTTTTTTCAAGCTCGGGTAAGCTCGAGATCGGCTCGAGCTCGAGTTTTAGTTTTCGAGCACAAGCCGAGCAAGGCCAAGCTCGGGCTCGGCTCGGCTCGTTAGCACCCCTATCTATTGCAACTAAAAATATGTTCTTAATTTTAAGAGTTGGTTCTAAATAAGAACTCAGTTTGTACTCATGCGAATTTGGGGACCAATAAACATAACTTTAAAAAGTGTTAAAAACCATTTAATTTTTTCTATTTTCCATATAAAACATTATATAAAGGTCACTTGTTATGGACAAAAGTTATTAAATATTGAGATTAGTGGGATATGTCATGACATAAGAGCTTCTATTGCTATTTGCTCCAAGCAGATAGGAAACAAGAGGGAAGGGAAGGGAAACGAGTCAATGGAAGGATATAGAGAAACTTAACTCCTTGCTTATTTCGATAGGACAGGGGAGCAAAGACAAGAAAGAGCAGAAAAGAAAAGGACTTACAGAAGATGAAGAGAAAGTAAATAAGGAGTCTTGTTAGAATGCCGAGGACCTGAATCCTGATCAGTTAGGTAAAATGGAAGAGGGAGGGAGTTGGAAATTAGAGAGGAGAGGGTGGACATTTTTCTCAGAAATATTTTTAACTTTCCGACTGTATTTCTTCAACAAAGAAATAACATAGACCATCTAACTCCTGCCCTCTCCCCTGCCATTTATTTTACCCGGAAAAAGGTGATTGATTCCTCCCCACTCTCCCACTTTCCTTTAGACTGTCAAAGTGAAATGCAACTGTTAGAGACCTTACGATGCTGGCCATTTAATACTTACTACCCAAGCTCTTCTCAAGTCTGTACAAGTAACACTTGAAAAAAAGAAGACTATACATCATTATCATAATCCTTTTTCCGGTCTACTTTTTATACAGATTCATACAGAAAGTTCTATACGTGTTTGTGTTAGCAATATGAGTGCATATTATCGAGAAGCATTGTTGTACCTTAAAACTTTGTAAGGATAGCAAGAATCCATTGCAACAAGAATCAAATTCCGTGTTGCGAGAAGTCAATGTATTTTTGAAAAAAGAAATATATCTACAAAAATACCCTTTTTAGAATTTTTAAAGAGACTATCATGTAAAGAAGAAAAAGCTAACGATTACGAAGCAAAAGGAGCATGTAACAAAGAACTTGCATAGAGTATAGATGTGCTTTTGCGTATTACACAAGATACAACAGGGAGTTTAGAAATTACTTGTGGAACCTAGTGCCTAGACGCACCCCGGGAACACCTTTTATGACTAGTTGATCATCATGGGAGAAAAGCTATATAATTTTGTTCTGGTTAAGCTAGCCCTCCAAAGTAATTTTCCAATCTAAAAAAAAAAAAAGTAGTTGATACATATAATCACCTTTTACAAACTAGTCTCACCCATTTTCTGGATTCACACCACTCCCTGGATTGGGTGCAGCTAATGGGGGAGGGGGTTAGGGTGGGTGGGTGATGAAGATGAGGAATTGTGGGTAATGTAGGGAAGGGCATTTTCGTAATCTACATGTGTTTAACCCACTCGTCTTAATATTGTGGGAAATTGCAAATGGGTTGTTTTCACTTAATGATAACGAGTAATATCTAATAAAAAAAACCATTAGAAGTCGATGGGTACTCCTTATGTCCCGTCATTTACTTAACTAGTCTATTTTGGAGTGTCATAGTCATTTGTTTACATTTTCCAAGAACGCTTTTTATTGAGTAAATAGATCATCCACTCAAATTTTGGTCCACTTGTCATCCAGTATCAATAGCTACAGTTGGTCACATCCTCCCTCCTCCGTCTTCGTGCCAAAAGCAAAAGTAGACAAATGACAAGGATATAGTATCAAATACCAATTTTTCCTCCACTAATTAAGAAAAAAAAAACACTATTTATTTTTATTCTCTTTTTTCCTTTCTGTATCGTTTATTCCATCATCAAACATATATTATGGGAAGGTAAACTTTCAGAATAACAAGGCAATGCAACTCAAAACAATGGCGAAGCTTGCTTGGATACAAATTTAAAGAACTAATAATTAGCCATCTCAAATTCTTAATCTCCTTCCTCTATCTACCACAGTAACGCCACAATACCACCAAATTTCCTTTGTATTTTTCCTCCACTACTCCCAATATATATAACCCTCATCCAAGCAAGCACTGAAACCTTGCTTGGATACAAATTTAGGTGGAAACCGGAGGGAAGGGAAAGAAAGAATGGGGAAATGGGGAATAGAGTGACTTTTCTCTACAAATCTTTCATATATATAGAGGGATTTTAATTTGTCTTAGAGAGGAGAAAATGAACCCTTCATTTTCCTCTGCTCCATATCCAACCAACCCATTATACTATCAGACAATTGTGCATTTCCCTCTAATTAGTCAATTCAAACAAAGCCTAAATATCATTTTAATAAGAAAATTTGAAGACATAAATCAAAATCTTGAGAACTCACGTCATAACCTCAGTAAAATAAGTAAACAAATTCATTTAAAATCTACATCGTCTAACACATCATCTCCGCATTTTTTATCAGATGGCAATTCAATTGTAAACCTCAAAAACGATCAATTGTCGGATTGTTTCTAATCCTACAACCTAAACACAACCCGCCCTCGTCAATCTCAATGTAGCTCACATTCGCATTACACAATCTCACCTACAACTTGCAAGCAAAAAGAAATACAAGAAGATGTGAAGAAAAAACGACCACTTTATAACACGGTTTGCTTTACGGCTAGAAGAGAGGCCAGAAAGCCCCCCAGTCTGATTTAAGTGGGCTCACATGTGAGGGGGTGTGAAGAAACCCGATTTCCCACATGTGAGTGTAATCCCACATTGATAAAAAGAGGAGAGAGTTACCACTTTATAAGGCAATGGGCTACTCCCTCTATTGCCAATTGGTTTTAGAGTGGAACCCCCTTGGGTTTATAAAGTGGACTCTCTCTCTTCAGTACGTGTTGGACCCAGGCCCGATTATGAAATTTAACATGGTATCAGAGCCCATGGTAAAAAGACCTGGGCATAAAAGAAAAAAAAGAAAAAAAACTGGGCTAAGAAACGCAGCCGTTGAAGAATAACACGGTTTGCTTGACGGCTGGAAGAGAGGCCAGAAAGCCCCCCAGTCTGATTTAAGTGGGCTCACATGTGAGGGGGAGTATGAAGAAACTCGATTTCCCACATGTGAGTGTAATCCCACATTGATAAAAGATGGGAGAATTTACCACCTTATAAGGCAAGGGGCTACTCCCTCTATTGCCAATTGGTTTTAGAGTGGAACCCCCTTGGGTTTATAAAGTGGAATCTCTCTCCTCGGTACGGGTTGGACTCAGGGCCGATTATGAAATTTAACAGAAGATGAGAAGGATTACCTTGTTTATCAACGCAATCGTCGTGAATTTGACAGCAAGAATCAAGATCATCACAAGGCTTCTCTCCTGGACATCCACTATGACCTACACCGCAATACTTCCCATACCGTATCCCCATATCTCCATTTTCCACCCAAAATAAACACACACACACACACTTTAATTCATATCTCAATTAAAATCCAATTACACAAACAATACAATAAAAAAACTAGAATCAGTCACAATCCGCGAAAATTAGATGCTTACTGTCACAATTTAAAGCGATGCATTTCTTGCTGCACTGGATCTGCAGGACAATATAAAAAGAATGCGTAGATAAGATTATTCCGTAACATCATTGTCTGGTACAAAACCGAATTAAGACCCTCTGTCCTATTTTTGTGTTATGTCTCTAAGTCTCACTATCAAAATGGTACAGTGAATCCACTTTCCACACAACAGGCTTAGAATAAAATATTCACCTCATTTAATGACGACGACAATAATAGATAAGGTGGTGGAATTGAGTACGTACCTGAGAGTCGTTAGCGGTCGAAGTTGCGACGGCGAGGAGAGAGATAATGAGGAGGAAAGATGTGAGAAATGAATTGATTGGGTTTTTTTCCCGCATTTTTGGTTTTGGTTTTGTTTTCCGTTAATATGTGTGCTTTGGAAATTGGAGTCGGCCAATTGTCGAACAATTATACTTGCCTAAGCAGACGTTGTAAGCTTCGCGGTTACGACTTAGAGCAATTCCAATCAAAGGTTTTTGTATTGATTTTGTTAATAATAATCTTTAAAGTTTGTCCCATTGTAAACTTGTTTGAAAATAAGAAGCGGGTTCTTAATAGGAATAAGAAGAGCAATGATTAATTGTTAGTATTTAGTATGTATTTATTAGGGATCTTTGATGTGTCTAATTGGATGTTATGAAATGGACTTGTATAAATATCAAGTTAGATGAATGAAATAAACCAAACAATTACAAAACAACAATATCATTCACTAAATCTTAACAGTTCTTCTATCAAGATTTTGCAGAAGAATTAAATGAAAAACATTAAATAATATCAAATGGGTCTATTGAAAAAAATTATTTAAATTTCTTCAATTATGACAAAAGGTTCTCATTTTTTGAGTTTGTCAAATATGACATGGCAATGGAATATTGCACTTGCTCTCAAGAGTTGTTCTCTTTGATTTTATTGGTACGTGATGTCAAATTGTAAATCCCCTTATACTAAAAGATTAAGTGTTTACTAAAACTTTCCCGCCTAAATGATTTGTTCTATAAATACACTTCTTTATATCATATCTACAATTATGTCTACTATTCTAAATAACTATATTCTTTATAAAAATGGTATGATGATTTTTCAATTTTTATGGACATATTTATAGTATATTCTTCTGATTTTGTTACATAAATTAAATTGTCGTATTATGTGATTAAAATATTTTACAGTTATTATTTTGTTATCCAAATATGGTACCACGAACACTTTTTTTAGCAAACGCTTTCCAAATAATTCTATCATTCTGTCTTTCGATATGAACATATGTACTGCAAGTTAATAGTGTTCATAGACTAGTCAATAGTATTGATAGATAATTTGACTTCTACAACAAAAAAACTTGAAATATATATATATATATATATATATATATATATTTTCGTACATTTAAACTTAATATCTATCTCGCTCCATATATAATATCTGAACATTTAAATTTTGGTTATTTTTTAAAAAAAAATATTTAGCGTATACAAAATATAGTTATTACAACACTTATCTTATCTGATTGTATTACCAATGTCACTTTGTCATATTTATATTATGCTTTTAGTGGATATAATGGTACAACAATAATATTTTTTTTTTCAAATAAAATTAACAATATTTCGGTAAAACCGACAATCTTATTAGAAGTAAAAATGTTCAACCTTCTCTTTTCTACCTCTTAACAAAACATTAATAATAGTAAATTATATAAATAAATTTCAATTGGAGTTATACGAGTGATGTAATTGTTAAATTCTGAAATATTTTAATTTAAAATACCACGCATTTGCGCGGGATCTATACTAGTAATGAATTAACACCCAAAAAATTCAATACCTTTGAAGTAAACAAAACATTTTTTAAATCATCAATTTATTGGAGAATAATTAGCAAATATATTCTCCTTGTATAATACTTATATTATTAGTCAAAGATTGTAACGCTCATCTCCTTATTCTTAGCCTTATCTTAGGAAACCAATGCCCTGCAAAGAAGATCCTAAAATCAGATGTATATGAGCATGGTACATCCATTACCAATCTAATTGAGCTTATATGCAATCTTTTCGAGCTTTTAATTTTTTTTGTTACATTTTACTTTTGTAGGTGTCAAATTAAAATATAGTTGAGCTTATACGTATTATTTTTGAGTTTCATTGTAATATTTTGAGTTTAAAATTTATATAAAGGCGCTCAGATTTTTCTCAATAAAGCTCGTAAAATGTACATATTAGCTCACTTTCTTTATCATAAAGCTCTAAATCTAAACAACCAGTTGTATACAACTGGTTGTATAATCTACTAATCAATATATATATATATAAGAGGCTTTTTTCGAGCAATTCTATTGCTCGACATCATCTTTTCAATTTTTGGAAAGTATATTTTAAAATCTTGCAAGATTACAAAAAAGATAATATGTAATATTTCAAATATCACAAATATTATTTATGTAAAAAAAATTGATTATCAATCTGACAAAAAAATATAATGCATAACATTTGGAAACTTAAATATTTGGATTCTTAAGGGAAAATGCTTTCATTAGAGTATAAATTTTGTATTTTTTACTACTATATTGTTTATAATATCATATAACTATAACATAAGTACATGAAAGTTAAATAAATGACTTTTAAAATATTTTTATGATTCTAATATTAGTATAATAGTTTAGGAGTAGTCAATAAATAATTATTTTATAGAAAAATATGATGTACTATTTAGTATGTTATTTGTCCCACATTGAAAAATAATGTAGGTGTGATGAATATACTATATATAAAAAGTAGAATTGTCCCATATCAAAAATTTAACATAAGGTAGGATGATCCTATGATTATAAATAAGAGTCATCATTGAAACTTATGTATCCACCCAAAATCTTTTGAGTCTCTTAAGTATTGTCTAAGAGATTTCTTACAAGTTTGTATTATTATCTTTACAATAGTGAAATTTACATCGTAAAAAATTAATTTAGGAAAGTTTTATAAATAATACTTTGGATATAAAAAATTAAGTGGTAATCTTTTAATAATTATAAAATAAAAATAATAAAAAAAAAAATATATATATATATATAGAAAAATATGGTATACTACTTAATATATTATTTGTCTCACTTTGAAACATAATGTAGATGTGTTAAGTATATTACGTAGAATTGTCCCACATTGAAAAACAATGTTGATATTTTGAGTGGTGAATATATACTACGCATAAATTGTAAAATTATCCCATATTAAAAAAATTATCATAAGGTGTAGTGATCATAAATATGATCAACGCACGATATTTTAAATTTTTTTTTTTATATTGTTAATAAATGACTTTAAAAAGTTTATAAATGACTTTTAAAATAATTTTTTTATTATTCTAATATTAATATAATAGTTTAATAATAGTTAAGAAATAAATATTATATAAAATAGATGGTGTACTACTTAGTTTGTTATTAGTCCCACATTTAATAATAATATATATGTGGTGAATATATTACCTATAAATAGTAAATTGTCCCACATCAGAAAATTACTATAACATAGCGAGATCCTATGATTATAAATAGAAGTCATCCTTGAACTTAGGTATAAACTAGCAATTTTTTAAGTCTCTTAAGTATTGTGTTGGAGAGTTCTTTAAAATTTGTATTATAATCGTCACAATAGTGAAATTTTCATCATTAAAAATTAATTTAGAAAAGTATCTTAAATAATAATTTTGAAGATAAACTACTTAATTTATTAGTCCCACATTGAAAAATAATGTATTTGTGATAAATATATATACTAAGTGTAAATTGTAAAATTATCTCATATCGAAAGATTTCATGAGGTGGAGTGATCATAAATATGAGTCATTTTAGTCTCTTAAATATTGTCATAATGAACTCTGAAAAGTTTGTATTATTATCTCCATAATAGTGAAATTTACATCATCAAACTTAATCTAGGAAATTTAGGAAAGTATTATATAAGTAATAATTTTGATGGTGTACTACTTAATAAGTTATTTGTCCCACATTGAAATATAATACAAGTATGGTAAATATAATACGTATAAATAGTATAAGTGTCTCACATTGAAAAATTATCATAAGGTGGGTTGATCCTATAATTATAAATAAATCCTTGGAACTTAGATATCAACTCAAAATCTTTTGAGTCTCTTAAATATTATATTAGAGAGCTCTTAAAAGTTTGTATCCACATTAGTGAAACTTACCTTATAAAAAAAATATTTATTTAAGAAAGTATCATAAAAAAATTAAAGTGAAAAATCTTTTATTTATCTCAATATACATTTCCTATATTATATTCAAGTGGTGTTTTTAATTTTTATATAAAAACTTTTACATTTCATTTAAAAAAAATATTGTGAAAATGAGTCATCTTTCGAACTTAGATATTCACCCAAAATCTTTTAAATCTCTTAAGTATTATGTTACAGAGCTCTTAAATTTTTGTATTATTATCTCCACCTTAATGAAATTTACATCATTTAAATTAATTTCGGAAAGTATCATAAATAATAATTTAAGAAAGTATCATATATAATAATTTTAATGGTGTACTACTAAATATGTTATTTGTCTCACAGTGAAAAATAATGTAAGTGTGGTGAATATACTACGTATAAATAGAGAAATTGTCCCACATCGGAGAAATATCATAATTTGGGGTGATAATGCGTTTATAAATAAGTGTCATCCTTGGAACTTAGATATCAACCCAAAATCGTTTAAGTCTCTCAAATATTGTTTGCATATACTTGATATAATTCTTGAAAAATAATGTAGGTGTGGTGAATATACTAATACCTATATATAGTAGAATTGCCTCATATCGGTGATCAACCCAAAATCTTTTGAGTCTCTTAAGCGTTGTCTTAGATAGTTTAATTCTTAGGTACCTTAGATTATTTTTCTGGTACAATATAGATGAAATAAAACTTGAGTCCTAACAAAGTTGGCAAAATATTTTTAAAATAGAAATTGAATCAATATATCAATACTATTTTCTTAAAAATTACAGAGTATATTTTATTATAGTCTTAAAACTTCAAAAGTTTATTTTTATAAGTTAATGGTTATAGGGAAATTATGAAAAAGACATTAACGTAGACCCGTGCATTGCACGGGCATAAAATCTAGTTGCTTATAGTCACCTAATATCATGTAATCAATATAGAATCATGTATCCTTACTGCTTGTAATTTATCACATTGAATATCAATTTTTTACACAATTCTCGTTTAAGACAGATAGTATTTGTCTTAAATTTAAGACTGGTCAAATAACTTGTGTGTATTTGCCCCGTTTTAATCTTAAAACGGATATATTATTGATTTTAAAGATATACTCCTTATAATATCATAGTAATACTCCTTCATATTCACAATAACTTTCCCCATTCATGAATGAACCAAAAATTAAGGGTGAATAATTAAATAAGGTAAAATATTGTGATGGGTGGGGCGATTGCAGAGAGATAATGTATTGTGGGGTATTATTGTTGAATGAGTTGATTAAAATCAATATATATATATATATATAGAGATAGGTTTTTGTGAGTCCACCATTTTTTTTGAGTCCATGAGTCCTCATATTGGCCTTTGGATGAAGGAGATGGAGGGACAAGATTAGAAATAGATGAAGGGATAAGATTAGAAGAAAAATGGATGGACAAGATGAGAACTAAATGGAGGGACAAGATTAGTTACAAAATGAGGAATTCCACCTACACATCATCACCTTGATAGTATCCCTTTATATTAGAATATGTTTTTGAGACAAGTTTTTGAAACTTCAGCTTTTTATAAGTGTAACTTCAGTCATTACGAGTGTAACTTTAACACTTATTTGTGTAACATCAAACTAGAATTCGATTTCGACTATATAAATTTGAATTTATGTAACTTTAAGACAAGTTTATGTGATTTTAACCTTTTTATGAGTGTAACTTCAGTCATTACGAGTGTAACTTCAACCATTATTTGTGTTACTTCAAGCTAATATGTGATTTTGACTACATAAATTTAAATTTATGTAACTTTAAGACAAGTTTATGTGATTTTAACCTTTTTATGAGTGTAACTTCAGTCATTACGAGTGTAACTTCAACCATTATTTGTGTTATTTCAAGCTAATATGTGATTTTGACTACATAAATTTAAATTTATGTAACTTTAAGACAAGTTTATGTGATTTTAACCTTTTTATGAGTGTAACTTCAGTCATTACGAGTGTAACTTCAACCATTATTTGTGTTATTTCAAGCTAATATGTGATTTTGACTACATAAATTTAAATTTATGTAACTTTAAGACAAGTTTATGTGATTTTAACCTTTTTATGAGTGTAACTTCAGTCATTACGAGTGTAACTTCAACCATTATTTGTGTTATTTCAAGCTAATATGTGATTTTGACTACATAAATTTAAATTTATGTAACTTTAAGACAAGTTTATGTGATTTTAACCTTTTTATGAGTGTAACTTCAGTCATTACGAGTGTAACTTCAACCATTATTTGTGTTATTTCAAGCTAATATGTGATTTTGACTACATAAATTTAAATTTATGTAACTTTAAGACAAGTTTATGTGATTTTAACCTTTTTATGAGTGTAACTTCAGTCATTACGAGTGTAACTTCAATCATTATTTGTGTTATTTCAAGCTAATATGTGATTTTGACTACATAAATTTAAATTTATGTAACTTTAAGACAAGTTTATATGATTTTAGCCCTTTTATGAGTTTCACTTCAGTCATTACGAGTGTAACTTCAACCATTATTTATATCACTTCAAACTAAAATGTGATTTTGACTATAAAAATTTGAATTTTTGTAACTTTAATACATTTTATATGATTGTTACTTTTTTTATGATTGTAATTTCAGTCATTACGAGTGTAACTTCAACTATTATTTAGGTAACTTCAAGCTAAAATGTGATTTTGACTGTGTAAATTTGAATTTATATAACCTTAGGACAAGTTTATGTAATTTTAGTTTTTTTATAAGGTAACTTAAATCTTTACGAGCGTAACTTCAACTATTATTTGAGTAACTTCATGCTAAAATGTGATTTTGATTATCATTTTATGAGTTTAACTTTAATCTTTACAAGTGAAACTTAAATCATTATTTGTATAACTTTAGTGTAACTTCAGTTAGAGTGTAACTAACTTCAGTGCTTATTAGTGTAACTTCAGTCCTTTTTTGTGTAACTTCAGTCATTTTTTGTGTAACTTTAGACAATGAAAAAATACCCACCACAAATAATATCACCTTTGCTCTACCAACCACAAAAAAACGAGATCTAAAAATAGAAAATGAGACAAAAAAAAACAGAAAGTGATTTTGTGATTGAAAAATATAAAGAAATATCAGAAATTTGAAAAACAAAGTACCGGACCTAAATAAAAACATAAATTCTGAAAAAAAAAAAAAAGAAAAAAAAAAGAAAGACTACAAACAAATAAATAAAACAAATATTAGATCTAAAATAAAAAAAATAACAAAAATAACGGCCACCACCCCCGACCCCTCCGACCACTATCTTTCCTCACCTTTCGCCTCCCTCTTCCCCGTCGCCTACTGACGCTTCTCCTCGCTCCTCCTTCTGCCGCCGGCCGTCGCTCCTCTTCTATTTTTCTTTTATTTTTTTAGATCTTGGATGTTGAATGTGTTGGTGGTTGTGTTTGGTTGAAATTTTTCAGAAAATGATGGAATGGTGGTGGTGTTTTTAGGACACGAGTACGGAGGGCGGGGGGAGAGAAGGTGGCAGATTGGTGTGGGGTTGAGGGAGGGGTGGCGGAGGGAGGCAGTTAGGTGGGGGGTTGGTGGCGGACGGAAGTTCAGGAGGCAATGAGGTAGAGGATTGGTGGCTGACGGAGAAGATGAGGCAGGGAGACGGAGAAGGTGGAGGTGGGCCAAGTGAGGCGGCGGTGGAGTTTTCCGGTGGAAGAGATTGTTGGTTTTTGTTTGGGTTTTTTGTTTGAGAGATTGATGAGAGATAAAAGGAGGTAGAGAGAGAGTGAAAGTTCTGAAAAATGAGAGAAAGAGTGTGGGTGAAGGGTTTAAGTATTAGGGTTTGAATGAGATTGGATTGTGTGTGTCTCACAATCTTAGCCTTCCATTTTGTTTTAATCCTAACCCCTCATCCTCTTGATTCAATGGCTTGGATGAGGACTTATGGACTCAACAAATGAAGGTGGACTTACATGATCCTTCCTCTCTCTATATATATATATAAGATGCTTTTTTCGAGGCACGTGAGTGGTTCCACCTTTATATGAACTCTTTAAATAAAAAATAAAATAAAATCATCAATATACAAGGATAAAATTTGTGCAATAAAATATTCCTAAAATATATAACAATAATAGTATATATGAAGTTTAGTGGAACGTAAACTCAGAAAAGGTAATAAATAATACTATATATGATATGATTAAAACTTATATATATACCCTTCATCTACCCATCTTCAAGAAAAATTAGCATGACCTATAACGTGATATTTCTTATTTTGTGTTTATGAGCTTTTACAGAACATATTTTGTAGTTTAGATAATCGTGTCTCTTATTATGATTTAGCATTATTGTAAATTATATATTTGTAATATTGAGTTCTTTTAATTAGTTGATGATTTTTTTTTTTGAACAGGAAGCAATGATTACAATTCAACAACAATGGTTCATCCTCTCTTATTGACGTAAGGCCATCAAATTAATCTATTTTCTATTTTGGTTATAGAAAATAATCAATATATATATATATATATATATAGAATTAGGATCATGTGAGTCCACCCTATGTTTTTGAGTCCGTGAGTCCTAATCTCAACCGTCAGATCAAAGAGATCTAATGGCTGAGATTAGCGCGCTATATTAAGGGCATTTTCGTCATTTAACAAGTTTGTATATATATATATATATATATATGTGTGGGATTAGTATACGTATACAACCCTTTAAATCGACAGGATTATAATGAAATTTAACTTATATGATTAATAGTCATAAACAAAATTGCATAAGACGAAGGGATTAAGAAATAACCTTTAGTCCTTGCGATAAAGGCCTAAGAACAAATACCAAAATAGGTATTCTCCTAATCAAAACACCCTAGATGGAACAAGATATGCCTTGAGATTGCTAGAACTCTTGAGAAACCGTTTTCTCTCTTTTTGTGAATTATGTGATGGTGGAGGCTCAACTTGTGATTAGGGTTCATCAAGAAGCCTAAAATAGGGAAACCAATTCCTTTATATAGTCCCCTATCACAAGGTATCCTAGTGTAATTAGGAAAAGTATTTTCTTTCCTAAAAACCCTCCATATGGCCGAAATTTTAGAGTATTATAATACTTTATTTTCGGTTCATATTTAGCTATTAATATATTGCAATTAATATCCGTATATTATTAATTATAAATATCCGTATATTTACAATTTTACTAATTCAACATATCAGTTTATATTTAATTTAGCTTGCAATATATATGACAATTAAATATAACCTTTTATATTTAATCGCGAATTACTGTTAATTCGGCTAAACAACATTATTTAATCTGTATTAAATAATTTTTATCATCACATTGACTAACCGTTTAGTCTAAAACACTGACTAACCTTTTAGTCAAATTATAAGGCATCAATATAATTATTTTCTCAAATAATCATATCTCTCGAACACATCCAATAGGTGTGACTTTTAGGGACCAGTTGATTACCGCCATCAGTATGACAATAACGTCAAACTTATCTAGCAAGCCAACCGTTATTGATAAACGTTAATCAACTGATTATTATACGAAGTATACCCTGTGAACCTACAGAGATTTATTTATGTTATTGCACTAACTGTGGAGGACACTGGCTCCAACAATCTCCCACTTGTCCGTACAAGTGTATGTGCGATAACCGATTCTCATATCCTATATAAATTTCTCCCACTCAATGTAAGCCAATTTGCAAAGTCCGTATTTACAAAGGTCGTAGTTTACAAGTGATCTGTATCAAGAGTGGTTTTCCCGACTAGAGAGTAACTCAACTGATAAACGAATCTGTATTCGAGCATGGCCATGCATTTCAGTTACAACTCCTCGAGTGGCCCTGAGAAATGATATAACCTGATAAAGGTTGGATATTTTCTTCAACTCGAAACTTGCAGAAACAAACGTAGTATGAAATGACCCAGTAAAAATCTACTTAGCCTCCTGTTACGGTCGACCATGAGAAAGAAACCAAAGTCATCCAAAAACTGCCTTAATCTCAAGAGACAGTCGATAGTCAAAAGAATCGACTCTAGGAACACTATGGATGTCCTAGCCACGACCTGGCACAAATGTTCCGTAACATCTAGGATTCCATAACGTCGTCACAAAACTGTCATGCGAGGTATCAGTATATCCCGCATATGTGATCGATCAGTCAACTGTTTGACTTATGGCTCGTTGAACCCACCATCAATCGACGTCACAATATAATCACCAGAGTTATCAGCTCATGTAGGTGATTACGGACCAAAACATATATAAAGTAATTCAGTTCACTTTGTGGTGTTCAATGTTGTCTGTACAACCCACATGAAAAACAATATATCAAACAAAACGATGATTTTATTAATAGTTTTATGAAAAGATACAGATGTCTAATCCATAAAAAACAACTAATACACCTCAGGAACACGTTTGATTCCCATGGAAATAACGTGCCCTACATGCTTATCATATCTTAAAGGTTTAGTGAAAGGATCTGCAACGTTATTATCCGTGGCAATCTTATCTATCACTATCTCCCTTTGCTCCACATAATCTCTTATCATGTGAGTCTTCCTTTGTACATGCCTTGACTTGTTGCTGGACTTGGGCTCCTTAGCCTGGAAGATGGCACCACTATTATCACAATAGATGGTGATCGGATCATTCGAACTAGGAACTACAGTTAGTCCTTGTAAGAACTGACGCATCCATACAGCTTCCTTCGCAGCTTCTGAAGCAGCATAGTACTCGGATTCAGTCGTAGAATCTGCTATAACATTTTGTTTGGAGCTTTTCCAGCTGACCGCAGCGCCATTACGAGTAAAAACGAATCCAGACTGAGATTTTGAGTCATCTCGATCCGTTTGGAAGCTAGCATCTGCGTAACCGATTGCGCATAGCTCAGTGTCACCTCCATAAGTCAATACCCCATCCTTAGTCCTCCGTAGGTACTTAAGGATATTCTTAACAGCCATCCAGTGTGCTTCACCTGGATTGCCTTGGTATCGACTAGTCATACTCAATGCATATGCCACGTCTGGACGTGTGCATATCATGGCATACATGATCGATCCTATAGCAGAAGCATAAGGAACCCGACTCATGCACTCGACCTCTTCCGATGTCTTAGGTGCCTGAGCTTTGCTCAGCTGCATCCCAGAAACCATAGGAAGGCTCCCCTTCTTGGAGTTGGTCATGCTGAATCTCTCAAGAATCTTATCTATATAAGACTCCTGACTTAGGGATAACATCCGTCGTGATCTATCTCTGTAGATACGGATCCCCAAAATTCTTTGTGCCTCGCCCAGATCTTTCATCTGGAAATGGGTCTTTAACCAAACTTTCACCGAAGTTAAGAGAGGTATGTCATTCCCAATCAAGAGTATGTCATCTACATACAATATCAGGAAGACTATCTTGCTCCCACTCGACTTGATATATAGCCATGGTTCCTCGACCGATCGAGTGAAGCCATTCTCTTTTATCACTTGGTCGAAACGATGATTCCAACTCCGAGATGCCTGCTTAAGTCCATAGATGGAACGCTTAAGCTTGCATACTTTCTTAGGATTTTTAGGATCAATGAAACCTTCGGGTTGTACCATTAAGAAGGCGGTTTTCACATCCATTTGCCAAATTTCATAGTCATGAAAAGCGGCAATCGCTAAGATTATCCGAATGGAACGCAGCATGACTACGGGTGCAAAAATCTCATCATAGTGCAAACCGTGCACTTGAGTGAAACCCTTTGCCACGAGTCGTGCCTTGTATGTATCTGGTTGTCCTTCTACAGAATGCTTTATCTTATAAAGCCATTTGCACTGAAGAGGCCGAGCCTTATCAGGTAAGTCAACCAGATCCCATACGTTATTCTCATACATAGAGTCCATCTCGGATTGCATGGCTTCAAGCCATAGCTTTTAGTCGGAACAGGTCATGGCACCTTTATAGGTAACGGGTTCGTTTCTCTCTAGGAGTAAAACGTCATCTCTCTCATTCCCTTCGACCATACCAATGTATCTGTCTGGAGGAATAGAGTCTCTACCCGACCTTCTAGGTTCCAAAGGAATATTAACCGCAGCCGACGATGGAGGAACAGTTTTCTCCATTGGTTGCTCGGTTGTTGGTTCTTGAATCTCTGACAGATCGAAGGTTCTATTACTCGTCCTATTCTCGAGAAACTCTTTCTCTAAGAACGTCGCACTAGCCGCAACAAAAACTCGATGTTCGGTAGGCGAGTAAAAGTAATGACCAAACATCCCTTTTGGATAACCAATAAAGTATGTCTTGACCGATCGTGGGCCGATCTTATCGTCAGGTCTCCACTTGACATAAGCCTCGCAGCCCCAAACCCGAATAAAGGACAAGTTAGGGACCGTTCCCTTCCATAGTTCATATGGAATCTTGTCTACAGCTTTAGACGGACTTCGGTTAAGTATTAGAGCAGCTGACAAAAGAGCATATCCCCATAATGAGTCAGGCACAACCGTGTGACTCATCATGGATCGAACCATATCAAGCAATGTTCGATTTCTCCGTTCGGACACACCATTCAATTGTGGTGTTCCAGGTGGAGTAAACTGTAGTACTACACCACAGTCTTTAAGGTGTTGATCAAACTCATTCGAAAGATATTCGCCACCACGATTTGAACGTAGTGCTTTAATCTTTCTATCCAGCTGGTTTTCAACCTTATTCTGGAATTCCTTGAACTTGTCAAAGGACTCACTTTTATGCTTCATTAAGTAGACATATCCATATCTACTCAAATCGTCCGTGAAAGTGATAAAATATCTATATCCATCTCTAGCGTTGATTGACATAGGTCCACACACATCAGTATGTATGAGTCCTAATAGGTCAGCAGCGCGCATTCCAACACCTTTGAAGGAAATTCGAGTCATTTTGCCTATGCGACATGATTCACACGTGCCAAAAGATTCATAGTCAAATGGGGAGATAGTCCCATTATCAATGAGCTTCTTCACGCGTTTTTCATTTATGTGTCCCATACGACAATGCCATAAATAGGTTTGATCTTTGTCACCAACCTTTGCTTTCTTACTATTCATATGCATAACATCTGTACTTTGATCTAAAACATAAATTCCGTTTATGGAAACTGCTTTGCCATAAATCATTTCGTTTAACGAGAAAATACAGCTATTATCCCTTATTACAAAACAAAAACCGTCTCTAACAAGTACGGAAACAGAAATAATGTTTTTAGATAAACTGGGTACATAGTAGCCGTTATTCAGCAATAACTCAAATCCACTCGGGAGCTGGATCACATATGTCCCCACTGAAACGGCAGCAACTTTAGCTCCATTCCCCACTCGCAGGTCCACATCACCCTTTGCGAGAGTTTTGATGTTTCTTAGACCCTGCAAATGATTACACAGATGAGAACCACAACCAGTATCTAATACCCAAGTTTCGAAACTTGCATGGTTAATCTCAATCATATGAATAAAAGAAGGAGAAGACATACCAACAGGAGCAACACGGCCTGCTTTGATGTCCTCACGGTACACGGGGCAGTTCCTCCTCCCATGCCCAATCTTGTGGCAATGGTGGCACTCCACGCTACCTTCATCACTCTTTGTCTTGCCTTGTGAGCTACCGCTAGACTCACCAGGCCCACTCTTGATTTGTCCCGGCTTTTTGAACTTCGGCTTTCCTACCGTTAGGTTAGCCTGTGCCTTGCCCTTACCCTTGCCCTTGTTTGCAATCATGAGAACGTCTTGTTTCACGCTCCCACTCAATTTTAGATCACTCTCGGTCTGAACAAGAAGTGAGTGTAGCTGATGAAGACTCTTATTCATGTCATTCATGTAGTAATTGGCCCTAAAAAAGGGCATACCCATCATGAAGTGAATGAAGAATGCGATCAATAATAATCTTCTCATCTATTTTGCAACCAAGTGCCTCCAGTTTCTCGACATTCTCAATCATATTGAGAATGTGTGGGCTAACCGCTTGCCCCTTCTGGAGTTTTGCTTCAAAGAAGCGACAGGTATGCTCATAGCTAACGATCCTCGGAGCTTTCGAGAACTCGTTAGAGAGCGTGGTGAAAATCTTATTCGCACCATGGGCAATGAATCGCCTTTGCAAATTTGATTCCATTGAAAAGATGAGTACGTTCTTTATCGCACCCGCCTCCATTACGAAATCTCTATAAGAAAATCGATCATCGGTACTCGCATTTGGGCCTGGGTCGACCGGTAGTGGCTCAGTCAAGTACTTGAGCTTACCGTCAGCAATGGCAGCATTCCGTAAT